>JACEVL010001891.1:0-24389 GCA_020284085.1 Aporrectodea caliginosa
TTCTTGGAACTATTCAAGGCAAGTTTACGACGTTATTTTATTCTTGGTTTTCATAATAAGTTGAAGTTCACCTAAGGAGAGAAATAAAAGTAGTCAAATGAACCTGAAATGTAAAATCAGATGTTGTCTGACAAGGACAAAAATGCTATTCCCGAAAATCTAGGCCTACTGTTACAGTAATTAAAAATTATGATCAAGGTAGGCCTAGACACTAAACCGCTTTGATAAAATATGAATGAAAATTCAAGACTATAATTATATAGGTCTATTGTTTACGGCGACTTGTCCTAATAATATAAATTGAGATGTTGACTGTCAATCAATCTCAAACCTATAGATCTATAATCTTGAAAGTAATTTGGATGACTAAGTTGCGAAGGTCAACAGATATTCTCGATTGCCTAATATAATTATAGCCTAAATGCATACCGCTTTTGGGCGTAATTTCTCTGTTCTTGCTAACTTGTCTAGATTTGTATTATGTTTTTTTTTTGAATTTTTCAACATGATCAAAATCTTCCTTGGAGGAAGCAGATAAAAACTGCAAAACATTCTTTTCGATGTAATTACTTTCAAATTAATTATTCGAGGCAGATGAATGAGACACAATAGGCTGAAGGCTATACTGAAAAAATGAATAGCACCTATTCGCCGGTAAAATTTTCCCACTCAGTTAATGAAACTCTGTGTTCATATACATGTAAGCAGTCTCATTAAACGACAGGTCATGAAAATCTAAGTGCAACTTTAAATAACAATGATCTTTTCTACAACGAAACCCATCACGTGATAAGACGTTTCAGCATTATGTGGCATTTGAATTTTTTATTTGTCCAATTTTGTGTTCTTTTGAAACAGAATGCCTAAAATCGATCTGTAAGTTGGTTTAAAATTAAAAGAATTGTGCGTTGTATCGGAAAGGAAATTGCTCTTAGGCTAATGCTGGAGCAGATAACCAGTAGGCCTATGATACCGTTTAAGAAATAATATTATAGTGCTTTCCGGTGTCATGTGTCATATCAGTGATATCACAGACGATTTCCATTCTTGAACCGTAAAAATATGAGAAAATAACTCACTGGTTTATTAATCGACATAGCCTAATATTAGAAAGAAACGAGCTCTTTAAATTTCTGCTCTTGAATCAGATTCTGTGAGTAATTGTAATAACCGGTATTTAGGCCTACAGTGCCACAAGTACGGTACATAAATTCATTTGGAATGACGTTACTAAATAGCCTGATGAATTAGCCTAACTCATGGTTGTCATAGTATATTGCATTTTCAGATCAAAACAAAAGCACGAAAGAGACAACAAAAAGTAAACCAGGGGAAGAGGTCGAAGACCTGCTGATGAAAATTGAGCAACTTAAATGTGAGACAGAAATAGAAAAATCGAACAGCGAGAACCGCCAAGAAACAATAGACATTATAAGTCAGGAACTCGTTCGAGAAAGAACAAGTAAAAGCAATTGGTTGATAAAGGAAAAGGAGCTAGGTGAGAGAGTACAACAGTTAGAACACGAGGTGACTCTTTTAAACCAGAAAAGAGAAACAGAAAAATCGAATAGTCAGAAACGCCAGGAAAAAATAAACATTTTAAATCAGGAACTCGTTCAAGAAAGAACGAGAAACAGCAATTGGTTGAAAAAAGAGAAGCAGCTAAATGATAGAGTAAAACAGATAGAACAAGAGATGACGTTTTTGAACCAGGAAGCAAAGGCAGTCCAGACAGAGCTTGAAGATAAACGGAAAGAAAATATAACACTCTATTCGAAAATTGAGAAATGTTCACAGAGCGAAAGAGAATTCGTTAAAGAAAATGCAACTAAAGAAACGCAGTTAAACGAACTTGTTCAGCAATTAACTTGTCAAAGGGGGGAATTGAGTCAGGCGATTAACAAATTTAAACAGGAAGTTGCTTCAGAACAAACTATCTGCAAGTCCCTCAAATCAGAAAATTGTAAATTACACGAGCAGCAGGATATCCTTCAAGAAAACTTAATTCACTTGAAGAGGAGGGCATCATGAAAGCATCAGCATTGCAAGAGAGTGAAAGACAGAAGAGGACAGCTCTAAAGGAACAACACAGAAACGTTACATCGCAGTTAAAACAGGAGAAGTTGCTTGCACGGTCGGAACTTAAGGCAGGTAAATAGTCCTTACTATGTCTATTATGTGATTCTATATAATGTGATATGATGATTATAATGATATGACATTAGACCAGGCATGACAGGACCTGATAATATTATGATATGCAATAAAATGTAATATAATATAGCGTAATAATGTAATGTAACATTAAATTATTAGGACCTATAATAATATAACATAATGTCAATACAATAATACAATACAACATTATGTAATTTATAGAGAAATGTGTTTATACAGGACAGTTTAATAGCAAACGAATTGTGTAATGGCGCTCTCGATTCTTGCAAAAGTCATCCAACATATGAACCGAAACACATAATTGCTCATTAGCCACACCAGTCGTGCTTGGTACAGTCAGGATTTTCTTTCCACTGACCTTTTACTGATATTACTAAACTATAAATGACATTATGTAAAAATGCATGCACGTAATAATTGCAGGTGATACTGGTAAGATACCACACATACTTATAATATACGTCGTATATGAACCACGCCCACTGGTATCTGTTGCAGCTAGAAATAAAATTCAGAATCTGGAAGAAAAGCTGACGGAACGCGACAGAACCATAAGCAACGAGCGACAGAAATTACTGGAATGCGAGACTGAGCTTTTGAAACTACGCTTTAATCGACTTCCAGGTAAGAATAAATCAGTGCTACAAGCAAACTTGAACTTAGTCTATATCAGAGATATGATAACCGTGGAGCATGCTCATGGGTAAAAGGATTTTCGCCATTGAAAATGTAATGGGCTACTGGTAACGTAAGCTATAAGAAACAAGAAAATTCAACACATATCGATTATTTCAATCACTGATTCAGTTAAAAACAATTTCCTCACCCGTATCTAATCCATTACATTTTACTTAAATTGTGCAGTGGTTACTTTGTAGTCAGTAATGGTCGAAAGATTGGAATCTGCCTAGTTGAGGAAAACGAGTCATTGTTAGGGGAATTGTTCCCTCCGGTTTGTCTTATCGTAGACAGTGGTAGTTGATTTTACGAGCGGTAGATTATAGACCCCGATTGACTAAACGACTTAGTCGAATGGCCGTAGACTTCGAAACTAACGTATTTTGAACGCTTTGTTTTATTATTCGAACAGACGCCATTTTTGATGAAAGGTATTGCGTGATATCATGCAACGTTACAGAGCTCTACCACTTGGGCAGGTAAAAGTAGTTAAGTAAAGAACTGGTGATCTGACATTGGCTTTTGTTAGACTGCTAGTCAATGCCACTGTGACTCGTACCTTAATCGCAAGTGTTGCTTCTGTACTGCTGCTGATGTCTGCGCCCTCGCCCTCACAGCTTTGAGCTTCCAAGAAGGGACGAGAGAAATTACATTTCCCGAGTACTGTACAGACACTCGATCATGGCCCTCACTTTCTGACTATGACCGATCAATTCTTTAATTGTTTGTTTATTTGATTTTATTTTTATTAACTTTCTAAGACATTTCTTCTCTCGTGTAAATGGCTGCGGTATGTCAGCAATTGAGCTCAATTAAAAGAATATATATATATATATATATATTTATATATTTATATATATATATATATACATTATAGGCTATGTCTTCGTCAAATTTGAAAGTCGGAGACCGCGATTAAAACAGTAGGCAAAGTATTATGTGAACGAAGTCGCTAAGTCGGCAGCTTAGCGACTGGTTTCTACTTGAGGGCTTAGCGGCGGTGGTTTCGGGGACTACGGTAGAGTGCTGCTCCTGAGCTCCACTCTGGAATTCAAGGAGCTGCTGATTTCGCAAAAACGCGGTCTTAAATGCCCCACTAAGATTCGTCTAGACGAATCAACTGGTTCTCGACTGCTTATGGACGACGTTGACTTAACACTCTAACTACGTACGGTACTAAAACCGACCGCAAACCAATGCAGCTCGTCGTTAAAATGTTAAGGAGCTCAATTCATATCTTTAAGTTCGGCAGGTCTAACTAAAGCAGCAGTCATCAGTCTGTCTATATGTTACCTCGCTGCTTGTAGATGATTTTCTTCTACACTCAATGTCACTCATGCAGCCTAATTTTTAGATAGTCTACAGATAGTCTAACGTTTCGTCTATATGTTATTGCATGTTTAATACAATCACTAGTAAAGTGTCCTGTGTCTGTGTGCCAATTATGCAGCCCATATGAACCTTCTACCTGATGGGGAGACCGGGGTCGAAAGTAACACGGGTTGAATGTAACAACCATCACAGCGCCGTTACTGGAGAGCAGGGAACCAGCTTATACTGATCTAAAGGTAGATCAAGTCGACAAATCAGCGTGAACAAAATTTCTGAGCAGAATTCATAAAAATAGATTTTTTATAAATCAAACAAAATTTTTGTGCACAAAAGTGATTCTCAGCTTTTTTTCTTATTTTTCTCATGGGTCCCTGTATTCATGTTTTACATTCTCACTGATTGCCATAATGAGAAGAGTTGTCATCCAAGCAGCGTCTGTGTGAACGATATTGTCTGAAGTTGATGGGTTCCAAGGATATGAAATAAAAACTAGATTCATGTACCAGCGGGGTTGGTTGTAACAAATCAGCTGGGGTTAGTTGTAACATGTTACAACCTGCCCCAATGTATGTTACAACAAGCCCCAGTGGATCTTTAAGCCGGATCCATTGTAACTGATAATAATATTATTAGCTTATGCCCTATTGACAGGCCTATGATTGTGGGTTTATAAAAAAATTGTAGGCCTATTTATTGCATTGTATCGTATTTTTTAATTTATATAGCGCCGCTCACATCAGTGGCCATTCAGTAGCGCTCCCAGTGCAAGAACCCCTTGAGAAGAAGAAGGTTTTGAGGAGGGAGAAGGCTCTCGGAAAAGACCCAGGAAGAATAGTAACACGTAGAGAGGAAGGAAGGGCATTCCATAAGGAGGTCCCAATAGTGGCAAAAGATCTAGTTTGGGCCATGCATAGTGGTCCTAACTCGTGGAACAAAAAGAGTAGGCCTGACCAAGGAGCGGAGGGGTCGATGAGAAATTGAAGAGATAGGTGAGCGAATGTGATCCCTAAGATATTTGGGAGCAATGCCCAATTTTGACTTAAGGACTAGGACAAGAACTTTGAACTGAATTCGGGCTATGAGAGGAAGCCTGTGCAATTGATTGATCATAAACGAGGAGATATGGGAGAATTTAGGAAGGCGAGGAATCAATCTCTTATTATTATTATTATTATTATTAATTTACTATTGCAGAGTAGAGTCTTTCTTAAAGGGGAATGAGGAATCACAAGCGTAAAAGTACGAAAGGTATGACTCCTCTGGAAATAATTCAAGAAGTCATCTCGCACTGTATGTACTGATTTACAAAGAAGCAGTCACGAAATGGCGGCAACGTCGATATTGCACCGAGCGTTGGATGTGGTAGTAACAGACAAGTCATTTCAAATGCCGAAGTAGGCATTTTGAGAGACCCAGAGAAGTGAGAAAACTACCATTTCAGTGAGCTGTGACATACAATAAAAGCTTTCCACACAACTGGCGTATGTGTGAAATGGCAGGCTCCGATAAAAAAGAAATCCTACAATTTCTGTCCACACTCCGGAAGCCGCAAGCATTTCCAGAGCGATTGGTTTCAAGAGAAATGCTGTTGCATCATTTTACGACAAATTAGCAGAAGTTATAGATCTTTTAAATTTGATGGCAATGACATTTGGAATATGGACGAAACCGGAGTTACCACAGTATTGAAGCCTTCAAAAGTTGCAGCAGAAAAGGGATGGAAGCAAATCAGTGCGATAACTTCGGGCGAACGAAGTATGCTAGTTACCATAGCACTCGCAGTGAATGCGATTAGAAATGCATCTATTCACCTTCACCTTACCGACAGTTAAATTCTATGACCATTTCATTAGAGCTGGACCAGTTGTGTGTGCTGGTACAGCGAATAAGTCAGGTTGGATGAAGGAAAAAGAGTTTGGTCAGTTTCTGAATCACTAAGTGAAATATTGTAAAGCCTCAAAAGAGAGACCTGCACTATTGCTTTGGCCAATCACTCGTCACATCTCTCCATCGACTCAATCGACTAGCCTATTCAAAGAAAATGGTATCGCTACGCTGTTCTTTCCACCGTATACCTCCCATAAGCTCCAGCCTAACATTGTGGATTATTTTTAAGGTGTAATTACAACAATTGTTCTGTTACAATTTAGCAAAGAAGCAAAATTTAAATTTTTTAACTTTCCCCAATATTGTTACAACATGCCCCTGCTCATGTTACAACTTACCCCGTTAGTGGGGTAACATGTAACACCCGGCGATGCTCATTATTTTGATGGTCTCGGCTGTATTTGATATGCAAACCATCTGATACTTTTCCATTATATAGCCAACATGTTAGGCTATAGTTTGATGTAAAAAGATTACAGTTATCCTTGTTATAAATACCCGAAAACATGTGAAATTCGAAATTTGTTACATTCAACCCCAGTCTCCGCCTACTTCGCTCATTTCGATTTGGTAATTTGCTAGTCTCTTATTCGGTCTTCTCCTTCATTTCAAAGGCGATCGGTTAGTGTGTTTAAGTTACAATGAAAATTCATGTTCAATATTCAATCAGAAATCTCTGCCACCTGTACAGCATTAAGTAGTATCAACCTAAGTCTGAACTAGGCATGTCATTTTTGTAGCTCACTAGTCTTACACCGTTCTTCGATTCCGGGATTCGTTGCATTTTAACCGTGACTCAAATGATACAACATTTCCCCAATTAGCCTAATTAGTTTAATGTAGGACTAATTTAGTTTCTGTTAACTTTTTGGATTTTTTCGTCTTCAGGACCTCGATATCAACCTGTGACACGGACGCAGGTTATAATGGAAAAAACAGTTCAATGCTTCAGCAGCCTCATGCCGAGCTTATTAACAGGTAAACCTGCCTATTTGTTCAGATATCTCGATTTAGTGGAACTATGGACGAGATGGATCCAGTAATAAACTTTCAGTTGAATTAAACTTGAAATATTCAAACAAGATAATTTGTGCCTATTCGTGAGCACAGTTAAATTAAACTTGAAGTATGCATACCACAGAATGTTTGCATATTCGTGAGCACTGATTAGGCAACGATAACTTGAAGAGAACTACTTTTTGTGTTAAAGATATTAAATGAAAAATTTGTTTATACATGGTTCATCTTGCCCCGATGTTATACTATAGATAATTATGTAGGCCCTATGTACCTTTGCGCGTGTCCATTTTGTGCATTACATGTTGTGCATGCTTGCATATTTTGTCTTGTACACAAGGCAAACAAGGAATAGAAACTTCAAGAAAATATTCTAATACAGCCTGCTAGTATAATGCAGCAAAATGTTAGTTTAACCGCCCATATGAGCTGTAGAAACACTCGGTGAACTTAATAGGACCCAGGATATGGAAGGAGAGCGTAGAGCAGTCAGTTCTTTGTCAAAGTTCCTGCTTGTCCTGCTGAATGTGTATTCCGAAGTTACTGTTGATCCTACTGGATGTATGTTGGTTTGTCTTTCTTCCAGCATGCGGCTGATCTATTGTAGTGCACTACACAATAATAATTCTTGAACTAATTTGTACTGTATTTTGGTTTTAACTTATAGAGGACGAGCTTAATGATGATTTGAACCGAGTGCTTCGATCGCAAGGAACACTTCGCGTCGCTAAGGCGATTGGAGGAGTTGCATTTCTGGGTTTCGTAATAGTAGGGTTGTTTTTGAGCATTTTGTGTTTTCTTCTTTATCGCCGCTAAGTAGGCCCTACTATTTTGTGGCTGCTAAGTGAAATGTACTTGTACTTATGGGTGAGGTTTACATGTACTTCAATCATAGCTTTTTTTGTGTATGGACTTAAAACTCCTAATTATATTTGAATTTAATTTCTTACTTTTTATTTATGGACTTATTGGCCTAAATCCTATTTATATTGAATTTCGCTCCTTAACAGTTTGAAGTAGCTTATGTTGTATTATGATAAAGTTTTCTTTGTAGCATGCAGCCAGCCCCATAAAGACACTCCCAGAAAGCCCTGGATGACTAGAGGGCTCCTTAAATCGTGCAAAAAAGGATAAATTATATTTAAAATATATCAAGTCACCTACGATTAGCAATAAGGTCAAATATAAAATGTATCGTAATAAGTTTAAACAGATTAGGATAAATGCAGAAAGGATATACTATGAAGAGGAATTTCTTAAATACACTCAGAATCTAAAAAGAACCTGGGGTGTCATAAAATCATTAATTAGTGGCCAACCTAAGCGCACTGCTATTGACACTTTAAAAATCAATGGAGTAGAAACTGATGCACCAACAAGAATTGCACATGCATTTAATGGTTTCTTTGCTGGAATTGGGCAAACCCTTGCAGATAAAATACCCTTAGGCACTAAAACTGTTGAAGAATTCATGAACCCCCCACTTCCTGGATCTTTTGCAATAGTTCCAACTACCTCTCATGAAATTGTTAGTATAGCTGGATCTATGAAATATACTCGCAGTATGGGTCCCGACGAAATAGACCCGTTAGTGGCTAAGAGTACTATTGGCTGTGTTGCAAATATTCTTTCAGATATCATCAACTGCTCCTTCAATACAGGTGTTGTTCCTCCCAATCTAAAAATTGCAAAAATAACACCAATTTTTAAACAAGGTGACAGACAGGAAATGTCTAATTATCGGCCAATATCTATATTGCCATACTTTGGTAAAGTCTTAGAAAAGGCAATGTGTGAGAGATTAAATCATTACATAAACAAGATGCATGTATTATATCCCTTCAGCATGGTTTCCGTCCAGGTCATTCCACTGATATGTCTCTAATTAACATGCAAGACCTTATTTCTCAAGCAATAGACACTAATAAATATTCAATTGGTATATTCCTTGATCTAGCAAAGGCATTCGACACGGTGGACCATAAAATTCTACTAGATAAACTTGAAAATTACGGGATTAGGGGCATACCTCATTTATGGTTTAAAAGCTATTTGGAGCATAGGTATCAACAGGTGCTATGCAATGGGACCCTATCTTCTAGAAAACCGATAAAAATTGGTGTCCCGCAAGGTTCAAACCTCGGTCCGCTACTGTTTTTATTGTATATTAATGATCTTCCCAATGCTTCTGCTGTGCTTAAACTTATTTTGTTTGCTGATGATACGAATGCTTTCTGTTCACATGATTCTTTACCCAGACTCGTTGAAATAATTAATACTGAATTAAACATTCTAGCTGAGTGGTTTAGGACCAATCGCCTGTCACTCAATATAAAAAATCCTGCTTTATACTATTCCATTCTACGAAGAAACGAATCCCGGATCTCCAGACAAAGTTGTCATTTGATGGAATTGCCCTGTCCCAAACCCGATCCACTAAATTTCTCGGTGTATGTATTGACGAATGTCTGACTTGGACTGAACATATCAATATTATTGCTGGCAAAATTTCCAGAAACCTTGGTATACTAGCGAGAATATCTTACCTTATCCCAATTCATATTCGTAGGAATTTATATTATACACTAATCAATCCCTATTTTGATTATGGTAATATTGTCTGGGCCTCAAACTATTCTACTAGGTTGAAATGTCTTCTGGTTCTGCAGAAAAAAGCTATTAGAATTATTGCAAGAGATCCTTTTAACGCCCACACGGCATACAGATACAGAGAATATAATATTATAAACTTTGAAAATATAAATCGCTATCAACTGGGTAATTTCATGTATAAATTTGTCAATAACTTGCTGCCTGATTCATTTTCAAACTATTTTACGAAGGTAGTAGAGATGCATGGTCATTGTACAAGATCTTCTTCTGGTGGTTTATATGTCATATATGCACGCACTAATTATCGTAGATTTTCAATTTGTTGTAGTGGTCCAAAAATTTGGAATGCAGTACCGATGAGTATTCGGAATGCACCCACATACACCCAATTTAAGAAGCTGTGGAATAGTTACTTGAAGGATTAACCATACTTCATTTAACACTGTTTCATCGAATTGTTTAGATATTGATCTTCTTAGTAAATTGCAATGTTATTATTTAGTTAAGAACATTATTGAGTTGAACCTTTCTTTCTTACATATTGATTTTCTTAGTAAATTGCAATGTTATTATTTAGTTAAGAACATTATTGAGTTGAACCTTTCTTTCTTTCAACTGACTAACCAGCCATAAATGATTATTGTTAAAAGGGGTGACCCTAATTAAGCGGGGCTTGTGCCCCTTTTGGGTCTTCCCTGTTCCCTAGCCAATGCACTGATATGTAATAGTCAAGTTATAATTGTTGTTAATTGTTATATGCATTGTGCTTCTGGAAATAAAAAGTTGTCAGTTGTCAGTTGTATTGTCATCGTGACAGTTTGTCTTGCACACAAAGAAATTTCGCATGAGTAGGCCTAATGACTCTAACTTACCTTGTTACCTTGTGCTGTCAGTTCTTTGAACTTTAGCGACCGTCATGATCAAGCCTCTCCATTTCCTTCTGTCCGCCGTCGCATCTCTCAGTTCTGACTCTAACTTACTCAGCTTTTAAAACTCAACGTTTTTGATGAAGCCTATAATTGTAGCGATTAGGGATGTGCAAATATCGGCTTTGTAAGCCAGTGTCGGTTTCGGTTTTCTCAATGTTTTCAAAGTCATTTCCGTTTCGGTTTCTGTAAAATAGTGATATTGGTTTAGTTTTGTTGTTTTCTTCTGTTTTCTTTATGCTTTAAGTTTATAGTCCAATTTGAAGTGTGCAGTGCTGTTAGAAATGAATTTTGCATTCAACTGCTTATCAGTAGGCTAATGTTCTTGAAATGTCTGCAGTTTACACGACGCCTGATTAGGAATGAAGTAGCGTACGTAGGCCTATATGGGCTAGAAGTGTCACCTGTAATGCTACAGTATAATAGTCCGTCGGCTTATGTCACAATAATAAGGGTTATCAAAATTTTGTGTAGAATCTTGGCAACGACGCTTAAATCCATGAGGTGATAGTTCTGAAGCAGAAAAATGATGTTGCCAATTTTTCTCTCATGGTTTACACACCCTGGCAGCCATTTTCCAAAATGGCCGACCGAAATAGAGATTTTTCAATATCTCAGCTTCTAGTTCACTTAGAATCGTGATCTTGGTGGCTAAACATGCATATATTAGGGCAAGGATTCCAATAGAACTAATTACAAACACTTATCTACACGAATTTGTCAGCCATTTTCCAAAATGGCCGACCAAAAGAGATTTTCAATAACCCCAGCTTCTAGTTCGCTTAGGATCGTCATCTTGGTGTCTAAACATCCATATTTAGGGGCAAAGATTCCAACAGAACTAATTACAAATACTTATCTGCACGAAATTGTCAGCCATTTTCCAAAATGGCCGACCAAAATAACGATTTTTCAATATCTCAGCTTCTAGTTCACTTAGAATTGTGATCTTGGTGTCTAAACATACATATTTATGGGCAATGATTCCAACAGAATAAATTGCAAACACTTATCTACACAAACAAATGGCCCAAAGTCGTTACAAGCCGTCCATTCAGCAGGCTCCAACCCATATTCTACATCTACTTCTTAAGATGGAATACAGACCGAACGCTCTACCGAATAAGTACCACCTTGCAACGCTATCTGGAGGATGCCCTGTATAAACTAATATGGAATGATGTGTACAAATGCGGCCTTTAGTTATAGCTACTTCTGGCTAATCTAACTTCCATGCCTTATGACAAAAAGGCATCGTCTGATTTTACACATGGTTCAGAAACAGGACAAGATCTAAACAGAAAACTTCTTGTTTTACGACCGGGTTTCTTTAATGCATTTACAACCTTACGATTTCACTTTGAAGAGACCATTGATATGTTTGCAATATGATGAGTGCGCTAATGAAGTTAGTTTATTAGATTGGCAAATTAATACCTAATCCTGTAATTTTAACTGAAAATTCAAAACTAGTTAGCCTAATGACAAACTGTCTACGGTTTCATTTGACCCTGCTCAGCAATACATTTCTAGCCTGCCCTCAATTCGCACACAGGCCTAGGTAAGTTAGATAGCCTGGGACCCAAACCCATCCAAAATAAGTCTATTTAACCCGTCAGGAATGAGTCTAAGAGTCGTGGGTAGTAATAGGCTATATCATAATAATGGATTGTATACCTTAACATGTAGGGCCTACGTCAAACTTGATAGCCGACAGTTGCATTGTCACCCGTGGTGTGCTTTTATGGACAGCCCTATATATCTGTTCGTAAGCTTATGGCAATACATATAATATTAGCCATGGGGTTTTCCATTTCGAGATGTACATACACTTCTTATTTAATTGAAGTGCAAAGCTTACAGGCTAGTGGCTCAATTTTGGGCTATAAGGCTATAAGCCCTATATAATACCAGTGATATAACAGTGGGCAGGGCCTACTAGGTCTATGTGGGTATTGGATATTTTACATAGGTTCATACATTTCGCCGACGATTAGATGCATATAGGATCACCCATCCAAAACAGGTATTAGTCATCGGATTTTTGTCAGTCCGATCGGTAGAATGTCTTGAGTATTAAAGTGAATAAGAGTCAGAGCTATGGGTGCGAAGTAGACCTACTAATATTACATGTAAGTATATGACGAATTGATCCGCAAGATTTCTGAAGGATTAATCTGGAGAGTGTAATTCCGAGAAGTTCGTTCCTGCCATTCTCTGTTCTACTTTTGGAGTAACTCTGGAATCGAACCTGCAGGCAGAAGGCGTTGTCTCGAAGCTCAAGGAAATCCCATCTCATGTACCTAGTAAATATAATTGCTTTTTAATGAGTAAGTGGTTGGATATATTTTATTAGCAGGTTAGAAACTTAGTTTAGGAAGTCGTAGAAATTGTATTATTTTGCATAATTTCATTCATGTAACTGATTTTGAAGAGCTAATGTTTATACTTTTTCTTGTAGCATGTTTAACATTAAACAAACCAGACATTGAATAATCTGTTAATACAGTTCAATTACAAATATTATGTCTCAGTCTTTAGATAAATCTTTAGAAGAGGATTGGAAGGTGATATTTTATGCAGACCTCGTTCTTCTCACAGTAGGGCAGAACAGGTTCTACATAGGCCTAATTATGACAATATTAGGCCGACTGGATTCCGGACAGACAGATTCTAGTTTCTAGAGAGGTTGGAGATAATGAATATTGGACAGGTGGCCACTACGGAGAGGCTGGAGTTGACGACGAACAGAAACGGGAGAAACGAATGAAAGACAAACTGAAGCCATAAGAAGACTTGAGTCGATATTAAGTAGGCTAACCTAGAATTAGCAATGACGAAGTTATGACAGCGATAGCATTGCCGTTCGTAAAGAGTAATTCCTGATTCCGTTACTTTTTGCATCGTGCAACGAGTACGACAGTCCAGTTAACACAGTAAATATAAAATGTAAATGCACATTATATTCTATAACGACCGTATGGGTTTGACCTTGGTAATTTTTCAAAGAAACGACCGGTTGAGATACTTCACCACCCCTACCCGTTTGAATGGGCGCCACGCCATTTGAGGTCCCCGTGTAAGGAATGTGCTAGTCCGAAATTTATAAAATGAGCCATCACAGTTCAGTTGTCTGCAGGATTCCTGAGAACCATCCGTCAATCCTAGAACAGCGTACTCGAGGACTACTGTACAGCCATACGGTCCTACATGTAGCTTAGCATATTGTGTTACTTGTAACCTGTTGCGTTTTGTCAACTGGATTATTTTTGAAATTAAACGAATATTGATGACAGAAGCGGCGTGCACAAGTGAGCAGTTAGGTTACCTTAACTGATAAAAAATCTCTAGTCAGCACCATGCTTTATTTAGAGTAGTCAGGCCTATGCTTCACTATGCTACATTTGTTGGTGAAATAAAGAATTAAAATTGATGTTCAGTCACTGATACATGAGATTAAAAATTAATGTAAACATATACGTTTTAAGGCTGTATGCTATATTATGTATCGGTTAATTTGTCTTAAAATTGAATCATGAGCTGTGGCTGTTTCTGTGACCGTTTGCAGTGGATTTAGTCTTTCGGAGAAAGATAGATAACTCTAACTCTTGAATGAACGGCTTTACATTTGGAGCAATAGGCCTACCTGACTGTTGACAATTGAAGCGACAGTCAATACTTCTGACAAAGGAAGGCACAGTTCAGCTATGTAGTCCGGAGCAGTGCCAGTCGTAGTACATGTATAATATAATTATTCGTTTATTGGTATGAAACAGGTAGACACACCGCTATCTGATACATAGTAATAGAAAAGTTTAGAATGAGTGTAGTGTTTTTAGTCATACAATGTCAGATTAGCCTATATCACCAAGAGAGCTTCTATATAGGACTCTGGGGATAAACTGTATATATCGTCTTTCGGAGGCAATGTGTAGTTATGTGGACGGGTTCGTAGATGATATTTGATGTTAGCAACAGGAGGAAATAGTCCTCGAAGAACGTGGTGGTCACATCTGATGACGGCAGCCAAGAGACGTTCGTCAGCATGTTTGGCCATGTCCTCTGTCGTAGGAGAATCATCCTTGAGGTATCCCCGACTATCCCTACTATCCCGTTCTTCGTAATCTCCTCAGAAATCTCTCAACTCATCTGCAGATGAGATACTTTGACAGGTGAGATCCATTGCTCTGTTCAGTCTATCGTCCTCTGTTAATTTCTCAACTCAGCGTCACTCTATTTCAGCAGATCAATAGGGGAAATAAAGCTAATACAGACTGCGTGACTCACATTGTCAATCTCTGTCTTTAAACACATATCAGTAAATGGCCGGCCATTGGTTCTTTATCTAACACGTGATGACGCTTGCAAATGGCTGACCACGAACTGAATAGAGAGTTGTGATGAGAAAACCGGTTCGCACACCAATCGTGACTTTAATTAAAAATTGTAAGCCTATGTCGGACTAACTCGGCCTATGTTGCAGGATCTAAACTGGCGTGGCTTCCATTTAAACAACTGACAATGATGAGGAACCTAAACATGAGTAGGCTATACGGTCGCGCAGCCAGAACTTTTTGGCTAAACAATGAAATATTAATGATGAAAATGAAAACCTGTAAATGTCAACCTCTACAAAAGTCATGTAAATATCTGAATCGAAATGTGTGAAATAATTAAGGTTTAACTGTATTAGTAAAAGCACACTGAGCACGCAATACGCATGATACTGCGTTGTTAGCGTTGGCACTGAGTGTAAATGCCTAAGACAAAGTGTTTCCGTCTATGTAACGTTATGCCTATGTAATATTTTTTATGCTCCATTATCAGGTGAATGATGATGTAATTGTAATTGTAATTACGACCATTTATATAGTGTCGTTGGTAGCAAGCTACTTCTAGGACGCTTCACAAAACAGTCTACTGTCGGCGTAAATGTTAATGCTCGTGGTTATGTAATAGATGCATTTTAAACGGTTTTTTAAAAGTCGGTAAACTTTTGGTTTCCTGAATGGGTGCAGGAAGACTGTTCCAGGCACGTGGACCAGCGACCCGAAAGGCTCGATCACCCGCTTTGGTTTTAGTGGCTGGCACAAAAACATCTGCAGACTTTGATGATCGCAGCCGCGACCTATTGGCATCGTCCGAAAAGGGCCTGATCTTGTCTGCCAGGCAGCCTGGTGCGCAGATGGCCACTGATTGACCAAAATGACAGGCAATGTTTGATGTATTATGCTTGGACTTTGCGTCCACTTTCTTGGCGTCTGGCGGCGCCACTGGTCGCAGCTAATCGGTCGGCATTAAATCTGTAGCTGCCTGCACCTGTTGTATGCATTATGCATACCGTATTCTAAATTTAGTGCGTTGCTGGGATGTAAAGGACATCGTTCTTGAAATCGAGGCATCTAAACTATAGACCAAAGATTAGGTTAGCACATTTATCATAGAGTATGTGCGCAAACATGAGGACTTCTTCAAATCAAGTGTAAGAATTGAGACGGATATTGAACAACGCTGTCAAACGGCGCATAGGCCTACATGAAGTAGGTCTATATACTAGCGTCTTATCAAAGGAAGCGGTTAAGTCCATCTGTAAACATGTTGCATTATCGACAGATAGTTTTGTGTCTAGCAACTGTGTGCAAGTCTTGTTACGTATTTCGATATTCACTCGTTTCCGAAGTTACTATTTCTGTAGGTTTTCCTTCGTAATGTTGAAGCTTTAGATCTATAAGGTCGTCGGTAAGAGAAAAGATATGCACATTTAGTTCTAAAATATAAGCTCAGGATGGAAGGCAAAACTAAAATGAAAGCTACTACCAACTGTTCCATATGTCTTGAGATGTATGCGGATCCAAAGATTTTACCTTGCATTCATACATTTTGTGCTAAATGCCTCGAGGCGACTGCAAGAAAAGCAAACAAGAAGCCAGGGGACCATCTGGAATGTCAATTATGCAGAAAAACATTCTCTATTCCTCATGAAGGGTTAGCTGAACTTCAGAAGAATTTCTTCATAGAAAAGTTGGTAACTCTAACAAAGATTTTAGAGATGAAAGATGGACCATGTAACGCTTGCATAGTAGAAGTAGAGTCATCATCAGCTACGAAAGCATCGCCTATCACTTCATACTGTTGTAATTGTTCGCTTAAATTATGCGTAGATTGTTCTAAGCATCACAAGAAAGGCAAGTTGACAAAAGCTCATAAGTTGGTAGTCATCGATAACCAGCCAATAACAACAGAACGAATGGAAATGCTCGCTTCAGATCAATGCGAACATCACCAGGATGAAGAGTTGAAAGTATATTGCATCGACTGCAAAACCATCATTTGCTCGTTATGCTACATCGAAAGTCATCAAACTCACAACTGGTCGGATATTAAAATTGCTGCTCAAGGTTATCGTAAGAAGTTATTTGAAAACATAGGTGGGGTTTCTACCTCCGTGGATACCGCCCAACAATATAAAAGAAAATTGGACAAATGCCAGAGAGAAATTGATTATAATATCAGATCTACAAGGAACGAGGTTAAGAACAGACATATTTAGCTTAAAAGGATTGTAGACAAACATGCAGATTTACTTCTAGCACAATTAGATTCCTTGAGTAAAACCAAAATGAATGAGATAGAAAAGGAGAGAGAAGACATCAATCGACACAATAATTGTATGGAAGGCTTCAAGTCTTATGTTACTGAAGTTGCAGGAAAAGCAGCTGCTTCTGATATCTGTCAAGTTGTTAATTCCATCAGTGAAAGAGCAGTAGAACTGAAAGTTATGAACAAAAATATAATTCAGCGCCAACTATCTCCACTTAATGTTTCATTTTGGAAGACAGACCTTCAGAAATTCTCTAGTTCCTGTTGCTGGAATATTCTTGGAACTATTCAAGGCAAGTTTACGACGTTATTTTATTCTTGGTTTTCATAATAAGTTGAAGTTCACCTAAGGAGAGAAATAAAAGTAGTCAAATGAACCTGAAATGTAAAATCAGATGTTGTCTGACAAGGACAAAAATGCTATTCCCGAAAATCTAGGCCTACTGTTACAGTAATTAAAAATTATGATCAAGGTAGGCCTAGACACTAAACCGCTTTGATAAAATATGAATGAAAATTCAAGACTATAATTATATAGGCCCATTGTTTACGGCGACTTGTCCTAATAATATAAATTGAGATGTTGACTGTCAATCAATCTCAAACCTATAGATCTATAATCTTGAAAGTAATAATTATTTGATGACTAAGTTGCGAAGGTCAACAGATAAGACTTATGCTTGATTGCCTAATCTAATTCGTATCGTATCGTATTTAAGTATTTATAAAGCGCCTCTCGTAGGGTGAACCGTTCAGAAGCGCTCCCAGTGTGCTAAGCCCCGCGAAAATAAACAGGTTTTGAGAAAAGCGAAGGAAGAAGAGAGCCTGCCAGAGAGAATTTTAGAGCGAACAGAAGGAGAAAGAGCATTCCAAAGAGAGGGACCAATTGAAGCAAAGGAACGAGCCTGAGCCATAGCAGTTCTACTACGGGGAACCAAGAGGTCAAGTCTATTGCATGAACGAAGTGGACGGTGGGAGGAAGCTGAGTGAAGCCGAAGTATTACGCCAACCAGATATTGCGGGGCAAGACCCCTCTGAGCCTTGAAGATCAGAGAGAGGATTTTAAATTGAATGCGAGCATGCAGAGGGACCCAATGAAGTTCGTCAAACATAAAAGTAGAGATGTGAGAGTACCGGGGAAGGCGGGCTATCAGTCTAGCAGCTGTGTTGAGGACCGACTGAAGAGGAGAGAGACGAACCTTAGGAAGACCAACAAGAAGGGAATTGCAGTAGTCAATCCGAGAAAATACAAAAGCATGAACTAAAGTTGTGAATATGGAGGAGTAGATAGAACGACGAATGACCATGAGACGCCTTAAGTGAAAATAAGAGGAGCGTGAGAGATTAGAGATGTGATCGGTAAAGGTAAGTGCAGTGGCGTAACTAGGGGTTCGTGCGCCCGGGGGCAAGAATTTCCAGAAAATTTTTTTCTCACTTCCGCCAAAATTTCTGATGACCTTTTTTTTTATTTTTTTGGCTTTTCCCTCTGTTTTTCGACAAGAAACTTGTCAAAATATCATTTTGCGCCCCCTTGCCCGTGCGCCCCCAGACTCACGTACAAAAGTTACTTTTTAACCTATTTTTCAAATTTTACCTGATTTCTTTAACAAAAACACATTTTCAGACCTAATTTTGCGCCCCCCGTCCTGCGCCCGGGGCGGCCGCCCCCCCTGTCCCCCCCCTCGTTACGCCACTGGGTAAGTGAACTATCAAGGGTAACACCCAGATCGCGTACCAGTACACTTGACGAGAAAGAGAAGAGTGGGAACTTTTCAGAGAGGAGAGCAAAAATCAAGTTTATGGAGCTGCTGAGGGGTACCAAACCAGATGAATTGAGTCTTAGAAGCATTAAGGGAGAGGCGATTAGATGACATCCAAGAGTGGAGATGATTAGAGATAGATTGAATACTCCCGACCAAAAGCAACTGCGATGACGAAGGACCATGGACAAATGCTTGCACATCATCAGCGAAGAGATGACCAGCAGCACCACAGATCGGAAAAAGAGAGGAGATGTCAGCCGTATATAAAATAAATAAGAGAGGGCCGAGAACGGAGCCTTGAGGGACACCCAGTTTAACATGGACCCATTGGGTTCTGGAGTCACCAGTAACAATCATTTGGGTTCGTTCAGATAGGTATGAGCGAAACCAACAAAGGGGGAGGCCCTTAAGCCCATAAGAGGTCTCAAGACGCTGAAAAAGAATCTCATGATCAACCATATCGAAAGCTGCTGAGACATCATAGAGAGCCAGAAGAGTCAGTTCAGACCTATCAACAGCAGAATAGATTTCAGAAAGTAGGGAAAGGAGGGCAGTCTAGGTGGAATGGTTAGCCCTAAAGCCAGACTGGTTAGTAGGAAGTAGACCAGATTGATCAAGATAAGGGAGAAACTGGAGAGAGACAAGACGTTCTAGAGTCTTAGAAAGAAAGGATAGATTTGAGATAGGCCGGTAATTATTGCAAAGGTTGGTGTCAAGGTTAGGCTTTTTGAGCGAAGGAAAGACAAGGGCCCGCTTCTGCGAGGGAGGAATGCAGCCTTCAGAGAGCGACCTATTAAACAGGTATAACAAGAAAGGGGCAAGATCATCCAAAATGTCATTAATGATAAAAGGGGGTAGTGGATCTAGTTCACATGATTTCAAGTTAACAGACGATAAAACTGAACGAAGGTCCGACTCAGAGATAGGTCGAAAACCATCGAAGACAGCTGACGTTGAGGTAAAAGTTGGAAGAGGAGCGTCAGCGGTTGAAGCACGAAGACGATCGATCTTGGCTGTCAGCATTTCAAGGAATTCATTTGCTGTGAAGGAAGGGGTTTCAGTTGAGCGAGAAGACCGGCCAAGAAGCCCCGAGACAGACGACCACAGACGTCTGGGATTCTTCGCGTTTCGGGAGACCAGCTTTTCCCAGTGAGCTGCCTCCTTTTGATGGTAGAGACGATGGAGGGCACGAAGCTGGGCAATCCAAGCCAATCGATCTTTGGGCTCCTTAGTCCGGCGATAACGTCGCTCTAGGCATCGAGTTTGACGACGAAGTCGATGACATCGGGTACGGGTCGGGTACGCATTTCACGGGTCGGGTCGGGTACGGGTAGAGTCATCACGGGTACGGGTATACCCGGTTTTACCCGTACCGACTTGAAGATGTGGGGTTACAATGTCGCCGTTACATATAATAGTGAATCTTGCACTGTCAAAGACGTACTGTACTTACTATATAATAGGCTAACTGGCAAGTCAAAAATCCAAGTCTGCACACGTGTACATATACACATATATACATATGCACTTATATACATATACACATATATAGTTTACATACATATACTCATGAATACATATACATGTACACATATATACATATACACATATATGCATATATATATATCCTTCAGGTTTGAAGTACTCCCACACAGAGGAGGGGTCATCCACAAGGATCCCTCTCCATTTGTTTCTTCTCCAGTATCTTCTTCATACTCACGACTCCCTCAGGGCTAGCGTAAGGGACTGCTCTTCTTCTGTTTTCTCTTCCTCTTCCTCCTCCTGCTCCTCCTTCTTCGGTTTACTATAGTCATCATCATAATCATCATCATCATCATCATCATCATCGTAATCTCCTTCGTCATCTCCTTCATCATCATCACCATCAATTCCTGACGCCAGTCACTTGTAAGCGATGGGTACGAATAAATGTTCTTCATTGTCCTGCTGCTGTCGTTGTTGCTGCTGCTACTACTACTACTACTGCTGCTGCTGCTGCTGCTGCTGCTGCTGCTGCTGCTACTACTACTACTACTACTACTACTACTACTACTACTACTACTACTACTACTACTACTACTACTACTACTACTACTATCATTATCATCAGCCTATTTATTATAATAACTACATGCTGAGTTGTAAGCCTATTAGCCCAGTACTGTGGGAAGGCGTGCTAATGGCGTGGCGGGTACAGTACGGGTACGGGTATACCCGCGGGTACGGTAGGGTCGGGTAGTAATTTTTGAGTACAGGTCGGGTACGGGTACGGGTAACGATTCTGTGCTACGGGTACGGGTCGGGTAGTAAAATTGCTCTACCCGCAGATCCCTACTCCTTAGTCCGGCGATAACGTAATATAATAATAATTATAGCCTAAATGCATACCGCTTTTGGGCGTAATTTCTCTGTTCTTGCTAACTTGTCTAGATTTGTATAATGTTTTTTTTATTTTTCAACATGATCAAAATCTTCCTTGGAGGAAGCAGATAAAAACTGCAAAACATTCTTTTCGATGTAGGCCCTAATAACTTTCAAATTGACTGGTTCGCTAGCTATTTTGAGAATCGCATGCAGCTTGTTTGCTGCAATGGTGTATTTTCTACTATGCATGCAATTACTTTTGGTGTTCCACAGGGTTCGAATCTAGGTCCCTTGTTGTTTCTCATTTACATAAACGACCTTCCTAATGTTTCATCTATCATGTTTTTTATTTTGTTTGCTGATGATACCAATATCTTTTATTCTCATGGTTCTTTGGACACGTTATTTCAAATTGTGAATTCTGAGTTAACCCATGTTGCAGACTGGTTTTGTGCTAATATTGATAAAACAAACTACATTCTCTTCAAATCTCATCGAAAAAGCTATCCCTCTGATTGCCCTAATCTGTACATTGATGGTGTTCCTATTACTCAAGTTGAATCAACTAAATTCTTGGGTGTTTATGTAGACCAAAACTTAACATGGAATGAGCATATAAGAAATATTTCATCAAAAATTGCTAAGAATATTGGAATTTTATCTCGTATTTCTTATCTGCTACCATCTTACACTCGTACTACTCTATACTACTCACTCATTTACCCCTACCTTTCTTACTGCAATATAGTATGGGCCTCAACTTATAAATCTCGGCTCCATAGCTTAACTATACTGCAAAAACGTGCTGTCCGTTTCTTAGCAGGTGTTCCATACGGTTCTCACACTAAGCAACTATTTTCTGAGTTTGGATTATTAAGGTTCGAACTGATCAGGATCGCTCAAATCGAGGAATTTATGTATCGCTATGATCATGACTTGTTACCACTGGTATTCAAAGGCTTCTTTTGTCGTACTTCCAGCATCCATTCTTACAACACGAGAGGTTCGAATTCCTATCGTCGTGACTATGCTCACACTAATACTCGTTTATTCTCTATCAAATTTACTGGTACCTTGGTGTGGAATAATATCCCTCTAGCTATTCGTTCTTCACCTAATCTCTTGATATTCAAAAAAAAGCTACGCTCCCTCCTAGTTAATGAATTAATTGACTGAACTTAGTTGTATTTGTCTGTACTGCTATTTTAGTTAAGATTGTAGCCTATATTGTTTTGTTAATGTCGTTTAATGGTCTCTTCTTATGTTTTTGTTTGTTTATTCCAATCTAAGTATCGACTGGCTGTAATTTAGCGGGATCCATGATCCCTTCTGGACCCCATGTAACCAGTAGGCCTACATATCAATTCATTGCCTTATTGTTTCATTGTTTTAATCTTTTATTTCCATGTGTTTAACTGTACTTCCCACTCATTCCTTTTACTTTCGATATTTAGTTTAAATTAGTTAAGGTTAGTTAAGATTTTTATGTTAATCAAGTCAACAACTGTTATACTGTGTAAAGCATCTTTCGGTCGCCACATATTATGTTGAAATTGTATAGAGGTGTCCCTACTTAGCGGGATCTTTGATCCCTTCAGGGCCTTCCCTTGTGGCATTCAACAATCCATACTTAAAAGTGCAATCTGATTTGTAATATTATTGTTTATTGTTGTTTGGCTACAAATAAACGATTGATTGATTGATTGATTGATTGATTGAATGATTCCAGGCAGATGAATGAGACACAATAGGTTGAAGGCTATCCTGAAAAAATGAATAGCACCTATTCGCCGGTATAATTTTCCCACTCAGTTAATGAAACTCTGTGTTCATAATAAGCAATCTCATTAAACGACAGGTCATGAAAATCTAAGTGCAACCTTAAATAATAATGATCTTTTCTACAACGAAACCCATCACGTGATAAGACGTTTCAGCATTATGTGGCATTTTAATTTTTTATATGTCTAATTTTGTGTTCGTTGGAAACAGAATGCCTAAAATCGATCTGTAAGTTGGTTTAAAATGAAAAGAATTGTGCGTTGTATCGGAAAGGAAATTGCTCTTATAGGTTAATGCTGGAGCAGATAACCAGTAGGCCTATGATACCGTTTAAGAAATAATATTATAGTGCCTTCCGGTGTCATGTGTCATATCAGTGATATCACAGACGATTTCCATTCTTGAACCGTAAAAATATGAGAAAATAACTCACTGGTTTATTAATCGAAAAGTCAAAAGAACTATGCTTCACATAATTATTAGAAAGAAACGAGCTCTTTAAATTTCTGCTCTTGAATCAGATTCTGTGATTAATTGTAATAACCGGTATTTACAGTGCCACAAGTAGGCCTACGGTACATAAATTCATTTGGAATGACGTTACTAAATAGCCTGATGAATTAGCCTAACTCATGGTTGTCATATTGCGTGTTTAGATCAAAACAAAAGCACGAAAGATACAACAAAAAGTAAACCAGCGGAAAAGGTCGAAGACTTGCTGATGAAAATTGAGCAACTTAAACGTGAGACAGAAATAGCAAAATCGAACAGCGAGAAACGCCAAGAAACAATAAACATTATTAATCAGGAACTCGGTCGAGAAAGAATAAGTAAAAGCAATTGGTTGATAAAAGAAAAGGAGCTAGGTGAGAGAATAAAACTGTTAGAACAAGAGGTAACGCTTTTAAACCAGAGAAGAGAAACAGAGAAATTGAACAATCAGAAACGCCAAGAAGCATTTAACATGATAAATCAGGAACTCGTTCGAGAAAGAACAGGCAAAAACAAGTTGATGATAAATGAGAAACAATTAAGTAGCAGAGTAAAACGGTTAGAACAAGAGGTAGCGCTTGTGAACAAGAATAGAGAAACAGACAAATCGAATAGTCAGAAACGCCAGGAAACAATAAACATTTTAAATCAGGAACTCGTTCAAGAAAGAACGAGAAACAGCAATTGGTTGATTAAGGAGAAGCAGCTAAATGATAGAGTAAAACAGATAGAACAAGAGATGATGTTTTTGAACCAG
>JACEVL010001892.1:0-22250 GCA_020284085.1 Aporrectodea caliginosa
AGCACCGTAGACTTGCATAGCACGACCTTTGGTAAATTTATAACAATGCAAAACAAGAGATTCCACAATGGTGCAATTATACACTGTAAGGGATCGTTATCAATTAGGTCAGAATTTATCATCTATATACTTCAGTTAGTCAGCTTTTGCACTTGGATAGGATAACAAGGGCATGGATAAAGGCATAAACGATAGAGCAGCAATTGTAACAACTTGAACAGTGTTTTCATATGGGTTGTATGGCTTGATTAATCTAATCAAATCTGACGTAGCCTAATCTGATCTGATCTAATAGTCTAAGCCAGTCTAATAAAACCTAGTATAGTCTAAGCAAGTCTAGTATAGGCTAAGCAAGTATAATCAATTTAATATAGTATATGCAATTCTATTCAAATCTAAGCAAGTCTAATCAAGTCTAAGCAAGTAAGTATGATCAAATCTAGTCTAGTCTAGTATAATATAATCTAGGGATTATAATTATATGAAGACTTATATCAAATTCGCATCAATACTCATTGCATGGACTCGAACTCCAGACGCAGAGCTCAGGGACAGACACATTATCAGCGAGGCTCAGACAGTGTATCTATAGCAGGCTCCTGGGCTGAGCCACAATAATTGGATACTTTAATTTTTAACTTTTATTTCATCCTATTATATTTATCTGTCTCTATAAAGCATTGACGACCATCAGTCGCGAGTGCTAAGCAACTGCCTGGCTCCATACACACAAGCAAACTAACGCAGACAAACGCACATACACTGGGAGCGCCTCTGAACGGTTCACCCTACTAGAGACGCTTTATAAATGTTTGAACAAAAATACAGTACTATGCAATACAACTAGATGTGGCTTTATATCGTTATGTTACATAGAAGTCAACGAGTGCTTTCTAGTCCGTGTATATTGAGCGACTGAGCTGTGAAGCCCATCGCAGCTGCCTGTACGTGGGCGTCGCCGTCCTAAGTGTCAATCATTCTAGTCATCACGGCACACGCCCTTTTAAACAAAGAAATAAGCCTAAACTATGGGTAACTAAGTATACGTATATAATGTATTTAAATGTATCTGAATCTAACGAAGTTCAGCTGAAGCTGGAGCTACTTAATCTACGATAATGAAGTCCGGAAAGTCGCCTAAGTTCAGTTTCCGCTGAGCGTCTGTACGCCTTCTTCAGTCCATGTAGCGGGGTGGGGGCTTCACAACCCGACCCGAACGCGTGATTACTGGTTTTCGTTCGCCATCCTTGGGCCCTGGGCCTGGAGTAGGTGGGGGCGGTGGAGGGGGCGATGACAGGTGGTCGTTTCCTGCGGTGGTGCCGTCTGGCGGATCCGCGCTGTCGTCACCCAGAATGATGGGGGGTTCGGAACTGAATGCCACATGGCGTGACGTCCGCCTCCGCGTGGTTCCATCCTCAAAGCGAACAGCGTATGATCTGTGAGGCAGGACGTCAGCGATTTCCCCCCTCCTCCATTCCGGGCGGTCATCATATTTCACCCGGACTGTCTGGCCGACTGCGAGCGGAGGTCGGGGTTTTGCACTGCGATTGTAATAATGGGCCTGTCGGGCCTTGGCTTCTGATAAAGCTACATTAGCAGCGTGTGATGTTGCAGTATGGAGTAGCCGGTTAGCGACCGGAAGACTGGTGTTTGTCCTACGACCGAATAATAGTTGGACTGCGGACAATCCAAGCTGTTCAGAAGGCATATTCCTCCATTCTAATATAGCGAGTAAGGGATCGGAGTTGGCCTCTTTTGCTTTCGTCATTAGTCGCTTCGCTGTTTTTACCGCGTTTTCAGCTCGACCATTAGACTGTGGATACCGAGGCGAACTTGTAACGTGTTGGAACTCGTACTTGTCGGCAAATCGCTTGAATTCTTGGGAACCGAATGGACTGTTATCTGTCATGACTTCACTTGGTAGGCCATGCCTAGCGAAGTGCTGTCGAAGGCAGTACGTTATGTCCGCCACCTTTTTTGATGGCAGCCGATCGATTTCGAAGAAACCAGACAGATAGTCAACAGTAATAAGATAGTCCGTGTCAGAGAACGTGAAAATGTCCACCCCGACTTTTTGCCAAGGTCGACTAGGTGCAGGGTGGGAGAGCAACGGTTCCTTCTGAATGGACTGCTGATAACGGGCGCAGATGTCACAGGTATCGGACACTCTTTTGATGTCCCCCGCAAGGCCCGGCCAGAAGACCGTCTCTCTCGCCCGGCGTATGATCCCGTTGACCCCCGAGTGAGCACTGTGTAGTCGCTCTAAGATGTGGGGGCGCATGCGTGGGGGGATAATTACCCGATCGCCTTTGTAGGCGAGACCACAGCTGACAGTTAGTTCATCTGCGAAGGTATGATATGGTCGTAAATCTGGTGGCAGGTTGGTCGGTGTGTCTGGCCAGCCAATCGCGATTTGCTTCATTAACTTCCGGTACAGATCATCGTCTCTCGCTGCACTGATTAGCCGCGCCACAGTGTCTGCAGAAGCTATCATTTTCAGCTCCGACATCTGTTCCTCGTCAGCGCGCTCTAGGGAGGCTATTTCTTCGGTGAATTTCGTCACAGAAGTCTCACCCTCCGCAAATGCCCTCGACAGCGTGTCTGCTAAGATCAAATCACAGCCACGCTTGTAGATTAACTGATAAGAGTACCGCTGAAGTCTTAGCAGCATCCGCTGAAGGCGCTTTGGAGCAGAAGCCAGAGCCTTCTTGTCTATGGCGAGGAGGGGTTTATGATCTGTCTCGATTGTCACATGAATAGCATACACATACGTGTCAAACCTTTCCAAGGCAAACACGATTGCTAAGAGCTCCTTTTCAATCTGTGCGTAGCCCTGTTCTGTTGTGGTCATCGCCCTAGATGCGTACTCAATGACCTGTCCTCCTTGCATTAATACAGCGCCAAGCCCTGACTGCGAGGCGTCGGCTTGTATAGTGATCGGCTTTCCTGGCATGAAATATCTGAGGACCGGGGCCGACGCCAGCACGACCTTCAGGCGATTAAAAGCCTCATTATGCCTTATGTCAAAGAGAAATTCGTTGTCCGCAGCAAGTAATTCTCGTAGCGGGGATGTTATTTCGCTGAAATGTGGGCAGAAACGCGCTAAATAAGTTGCCATGCCCAATACGCGCTGTAGGGCTGCTTTATCTTTCGGAAGTGGCATCTGCTGTATAGCGCTGATCTTCCTTGTGTCAGGACGCAAGCCCTCATGCGTCAGTTCGTGCCCCATGAATGTGATAGCAGATCGATTCAGCTGAAATTTCTCCTTGTTTAGTTTCAGTCCCTGCGCACGACAGCGATCGAGCAGAGCAATTAAGTTTGCATCGTGGTCGCGTGTGGCCATCGCCACGGTGTCTCCGGATCCCGTGACTAAGATGTCGTCAGCAATGCAGAAGACGCCTTTCAACCCAGAGATTGCTGCATGTACTCTAGATTGCCATATTTCTGGGGCTGGGGAAACGCCAAAAGGCAAACGAAGCCATCGGTATCGTCCGTACGGGGTCTCAAAGGTCGTCAAAAGACTCGAACTGTCACTGAGTCGCAAATGCCAAAAAGCGTGTTTGATATCCACCGTGCTAAAAACTTTGACCCCGGCCAACTTGGGAAGAATGTCGTCAATGGTGGGCATGTAGTACGTGCATCTTTTGAGAGCTTTGTTGAGTGGCTTCGGGTCGATGCAGATTCGTAGGCCGCCGTTCGATTTTGTGACAACGAGAAGGGCTGAAACCCATGGCGTAGGCTCAGTGATTGGAGCAATGATGTTATCTGCTGTCAGCCGTTGCAGTTCCGTTTCTATTCGGTCTCGTACCGCCACCGGAAGTCGCCGTAGAGGCATCCGCACCGGGGGAACGAGGGGGTCAACTTCCAGGCAGACGTCCCCTTTAAGCAAGCCCAACGATCCGTCGAATAGATCGGCGTAGCGAGCGAACACATCCGCTTCTGTGATGTGATGCGATGCGTGTGGGTTTGAAGGTGACGATGCGCTGGCCTCCAGAAGTTCGCAGATGTTTTCGTCGACGACGCGCAGCAGGTCAAGCCGACGACAGGCATCGATGCCCAGAATAGGATGCTCGCGTTCGGTGATATAGAAGTCCACGTCGAACTCCACTTGCGTGAGCGGATGTCTGACGGTAGCCGTCAGCATACCGAGAGTTTTCAACTCTTGCCGGTTGAACATGCGAAGCGTGGCTCGAGGTGGACGTAGAATGTTTCCGCCGATTTGGGAATACACGTGCGCAGGCAAAAGATTACAAGAGGCTCCGCAATCTAGAAGGAATTTCACCTTCACTCCGTTGACGAAGACGTGGGAGTATATACGGCGGTTGTCTGCGTTGTCGAGCGCCAGTAGCCATTCGTCTGTTTCTTCAAGTTCGCGCACATCCGACGTCGCTCGCCTGGATCGGCACATGACGCCATAGTGATTTGGCTTGCCACATTTAGAACAGGTTTTTCCAAAGGCTGGACACGCATGCCTTGAAGGTTTATGCAATTGGCCACAATACTGACACTGTAATTCGGACTGTTTATTCGGATAGGCTTTGCGCATGTGTTGCATATCGTGGCTGTCAGGATTTCGCGGCTGCCGCGCGTGAGGAGTCGGAGAGCGACGACGGTGTTGGTGAGCCATGGTCTGAACGTCTTCAGGCGCCGTCATGGTCTTCAGCTGTCGCATCGTCGCCTCCGACGATCGACATATATCGACTGCTTGGGTCAGAGTCAGCTTGCGAGTCTGCAGCAGCTTCTTCCGTGTAGCGTCGTCACGGATGCCGAGGACAATCCGGTCACGGATGGTTGACTCCTCGGCTGATCCATACTCGCACGTTTTGATGAGTCGTCGCAGGTCGCCGAGAAAGGAATCGAATGTCTCACCTGGCTCCTGTTGTCTGCGATGTAGGACGTATCTCTCGTAAACTTCGTTTACTTCGCCAACGCAGTGCTGCTCGAACGCCTCGAGAAGCCTGACGGGGTCCTCCTTGTGTTCGTCTTCAGCGAAAACCATGGTTGTAAAAATCTCATAGGCATCGGACCCAATGCAGGCAAGGAATATGGCCGCCTGACAGTCGCTCGCCTCGCGGTCCAGTTTTGCCGCCTTGACATAATTGGTCCACTGCCCTTTGAATCGTTTCCAGTCGCTGGCTAAGTTCGAAACTCTTAACGGCGCTGGAAGAGGAATTTGAGGAGCGGCTGCCATGTTGTTGTCGACGATGTCGTGAATTAAATTTGCACTTTATTTTGTTTAACGGTTTGCTAAGTCTTTACTTCTGACGCCATATATCGTTATGTTACATAGAAGTCAACGAGTGCTTTCTAGTCCGTGTATATTGAGCGACTGAGCTGTGAAGCCCATCGCAGCTGCCTGTACGTGGGCGTCGCCGTCCTAAGTGTCAATCATTCTAGTCATCACGGCACAGGCTTAGCGGTCTAAGTACGAAAGTGTCTGTTCTTCGCAGACATTGCTTCATTGAATGTCAGCCACATTTGGTCACATACTGTTATCCGCCATTGCTTTCTTTATGTGCTTTAGACTATAAAGCGCCCTCAGGATCTTCTTTACAGGAACTTAGTTACTATAGAAATGTTCAGTTACAATGCTTGAAGGTAAATTAGTGTAATTAGCATGTATGTGTGTAAAACATCCTAGAATTAGCTTGCGACTGACAATGCTATACAAATTCTCGTAATTATAGTTACACTGTATGTAAGTCGCGGTTTTTTCAGGATGAAGAGCGTGATTCGGAGAGAGCCCTAAATCTGTCCACTTCAATCCACTCTCTGCACTTAATCAGTCCACTTGAAGTGCGGAGGCACTTGGACGTAGCACAACCAACACCAACTGTTGCACACTTGATTGACAGTCGGCTACCTCTAGCGGCGTCGAGTGTGAAAGTCACTTGACTCAGTGCTCCTTCCGTCATGACTCAATGCTCTTCTTTCTCCGACGTCAACCACTCCGAAATCCTCCTCAACCTCGATAAACAACCTTACCGTCCAGTCCGCTTGACGGGCCACCGAAACCACGAAACGGAACTGAGTCCGTGGCAGGACCATGGACATCCGGAAGGCCAGTCAAGCGTCACGGGTAGATCCGGTTCCGATCTTAAGTCCGTGGTGACGCTGTGTCGCGAACGCACGCGACCGGAACGGATGACCTCCGCGAACAGTTTTGGGGTGACCCCCCGATGGGAGGAAATTGCCCGGCGTCAGTATGAACAGCAGAGAACGGCGGCCGGACTTGATCCGGGTCTGTCGTACTTCCGGCATTTCATCGAGGGTGATCCAGCGCTGTCCATGAGGTCCTACCGAAAGAGGTGCACGGTCGAGGACGCTGGGAACTCGGTCCTGACCTTCGATCAACTCGACGAGGACGAGGATCCGTATCTGAGGAAGTTCAGAATCTCAGGGTCAGTATGAGCGTTGTGTGATTGAGTGCAGTGTAATTCAATGTAGAGTGATTGAATGTAGTGTGATTGAATGTAGTGTGATTGAATGTAGTTTAATTGAATGTAGTTTAATTTAATGTAGTGTGATTGAATGTAGTGAAATTGAATGTAGTTTAACTGAAATTACTGAATGTACTGAAATTGAATGTGGTGTATAATGTAGTACAGTGCAATGTAATGTGTTTTATTTATAATGTAGTGCACCGTAATGTATGATTATCATACCTTGTCTTGCCTTACTTTTAATGCTTTACTTAACCTTATCTTGCCGTTCCATTTATTCTTTACCTTATCTTAATTAATCTCACGTTAACGAATTATCGGACCGTACATGTAGCTGCGTGCCTGATTTTGTTAATTTATTTTAAGGGATTTGAACGAAAGACTTCGGTTGCTGATGCTGATAACCAATTCGTCGTCCATGGCAACAGTGTAAGTATCGCCAGTCTCTTAAGGGGGAGGGGCGTGTAGATCTTCTAACGGCCGATACAGACAATTAGCTTCCCTTAACACAATCCCGAAAAATTCGCTCCCCATATTTAGTCCTAGAAAATTTTGCATACCCGTGAAGTAAAAATATAGGGTTTCTTATATGGCGAAGAAAACCATCCATCGAAACAGTTCTGGAAAAAACCAAAGTGGACCGTCAACTCTTAGGTAATAATTCTCAAGTCAAGGAAGTTGGTCGTATTATGAGACAACAAAGAAACTGTCTGGAGAAAGAAATTATGCAAGGTACGACATCTGGATGGAGAGCACGTGAAAGACCAAGAACAGCCTCGACTGAGAGAGTAAGGACTTGGACGGTATTAACCATGTGTCACATGCTAAGAACAAAGGGGATAGCAGCAACTGGAGACGGTTCATTGTGCGGCCAACCTTTAGAGCGAGGAGGACTGAAGACAAGACAATGCGAGACAAGACGATGCAAGACGATACAAGACAAGTAAGACGATAGAAGACAAGCAAGACAATACAAGACAGGCAAGACAATACAAAAGAAGCAAGACAATACAAGACAGGCAAGACAATACAAGACAAGCAAGACAATACAATACAAGACAAGACAACATAATACAAGTTCTGTACATTGTGTCGGTTCGGTTCTTTCAAAGCCATTCAGGTCTAAACTTAAGACTGGTCTGTTTCAACTCTCTCGTCCCGCGTAGCCTAACGTCTGCTATAACAAACCAATCGGATTTCGAAAACGGAGCTACCTACCCAAAAGATTGTGATTTTTTACTGCGGCTTCATGTGAAGCGAACATCTAGTGCAACATGACGTCGGATTAAATTAGATTAACCGACAAACGCATTTGGTCACTTTAAGTGCTTAATTACACAATGGCTTATCGACGTCATCATCACCACCACCACCACCGCCGTCACCGATCACCTTGTACCTGTATATATATATGTGCGCCTTTGTATACGCATGTGTATGTGCACGTGCAAACATAATTATGTAAGTGTGCATGTCTGTGTATATGTACGTGTATGTCACGTGTATGTATGTGTGTGTAGCACCGTGTGCATATCAAGTGGACGGCAGACGGAATTCTAGTTCCGTCGATTGTTGCAGCAAATGTAACAAAGTCCGACCAGAATTATACACGTAGCATCGACAACGATTTATGACAATAAGCGAAGAGCCTTAATTAACAGCCTCCTCCCTCCATCGCTCCTCCCTCCACTCATCCCTCTCCTTCTCTACGGCCTCTCTGGCTCCTTCCCTGCCTCCGCCCCTCCCTCCCACTCCACAGGTCATGGCTTTCCATTCCTCCCTAGCTCTCCGATCTGCCATCATCAATTAAGTCCAACGTTATCGTAAGAGGTGAATAGCAATAATTGGACGACAATCGATCGATTACAGCTAATTACTTTCAACTAATTAATCTTACAATATATATGGGTGTTTGCATGCGTGTGTGAGTGTGTTTGAGGTGGGTTTTCTTCGGGTAAACAAACGACTTATCCTAATTCTGGCGTCAAGCTGCTTCAGTTTTTGTTACATATGCATGTCGTGCCGGGACAGTGGTGACTAGCAATGGACTCCTATACGTATACCCAGTTAGCTAAATCTATAGGAGTTCATGCTCTAGCCGAAAGCTACGTTCTCTTTAGGGAAGCTTATCTGCCGCGTTGATAGTTTCTATTCTTACCTCGGTATTAGCTACACAATTATGCTTAAATGTCTCCTTTTCTATCTCTGTCTCTGTGTATCTCTCTGTATTTGTCTGTCTGTCTGTTTGTTTGTCTGTCTGTCTGTAAGTCAGACAGAAAGGCAGATATCTCTCTGTCTGTCTCTGTCTCTGTCTGTCTCTGTCTCTGTCTCTGTCTGTCTCTCTCTCTGTCTGTGTCTCTGTCCCAGTCCGTATCTCTGTCTCTGTCTCTCCATGTCTCTGTCTCTCCGTCTCTGTCTGTTTGTCTATCTCTCTGTCTCTCTCACTATCTCATTTTTCACTGTCTCATCTCTCTCTCTCTCTCTGTCTCTCTCTCTCTCTCTCTCTCTCTCTCGCTCTCTCTCGCTCTCTCTCTCTCTCTCTCTCTCTCTCTCTCTCTCTCTCTCTCTCTCTCTCTCTCTCTCGTACATTGCCTTTTTACTTTGTAATTATTGTTTCTGAATGAGATTCTTTTAATTTAAGTTATCAGTTTTTGCATTTTGTTTCAGTTGTGCTTCAGTCAATACTTCGAATGTTCGTCTCCATTCCACCACCAAAGCTGGTCCCGAACAGAATGAACAGCGATCAAGGACTCGGAGACCAGACCCTCGCTCGTCGTCTCTCTCTACCCAACCCCCTCAATCCCCCGCTGCACCTCAGCTCTACTCTTCCAAGTCCACCATCTCTGCATCTCTTCCTGTTCGCAGCGTTCCAGCCCAACAGGATCAGGTTGTCAGATCCTCTTCGAACACCGGAAGTGGCAAACCGGACGTCGACGACTGCGCCGATCGGATGACGTCATTCAGGGAAGCGGTCTTCTCCTACGTCCGCGACACACAGCGTCCCCTACTGGCCGCCAGAAGTGGTCCAGGACCAGGTCCTGCCTCTGATGGTACCAGACCCATCACACGTCAACATTCACAGGTCCCCAAGTGCCAAACGGGGTACAAGTCAACGCAGATGATAACCCCGAACACGCAAAGGACGTCCTCGGTCATTGCGGACTACCGAATGACCTTGACGGGGGCGAAAGCGGACCCTGGGAGTGCCAATCGTAAGAGGGCTGAATCGAGTCGAGCTATAATGGCTAGGTACATCGTTAAACCGGGTCTGATGCGGCAGACCGTGTCTAGTTCGGCAAGGAAAAGATACATTGGGACCAACTGTAGCCCTAGAACAACTGGAGCCCCTTTCCAAGGGGGCAATGACAACACGATGTTTGTCCGACTCGGATGATAACTATACATACATATATACATAATATATAGGCAATATAATTATATATACATTATATATATACATATATATATATATATTTATGCTCTTCCCGCCCTCTCCGGTCTGCGGATCGACTTGATCTCCTAGTTCCCGGGCAAGGACTGCCACGGCCCAGCACCGTGCCTTCGCCACTGTGGGTCCTTCTATGTGGAATGACCTCCCACCTCAATCCGCAGTAAGATTTTAGTCGGAGTCCCACCTTCATCCATCCACTGCTTGAAGACTTTTTATTTCCTCGGGCTGTCACTCTGAATAGCTAGTACTGTAAGAGGCGCTTTAGAAATTCTCCGATACGATACGATATATATACATAATGTATATATATATATATGCACAAATGTTTCTACAGCGACCTCATGGCCTCCACCCACCTCATTTTTTAATGAATTGATCGGTGAGATGCTTCACAACTGCATGCTGCCAGTTTAAAGGGGTGTCACGCCATTAAAAGTCTTCGTGTATACGAACCATGCTTTCTTGACAAACTGGGTTTGTTACGTCCTAATATGCTCTGATCCGTTTTCGTGTAGGCCTACTTAAGGGTGGGTATACAGGGGCCTCGCTGGCTCCTTTAATCTGGGCTTGAGATTTGTAGTACAGGTTATCTGTGTTCCTTGCTAACCCATCGTATACCAACATGGAATTGATCAACTGATTCCTTGACTTTTTCATATTTCGCACTAGGACAGTATGTTGCTTTAGGGTGTGTTCTCCGTGGCTGATCCAACGCTTTGGAAAAATTCACCAGTTCTGAGCGTTAATGTTTTTTTAGATAATCAGCCTCTGAAGATTTGTGACGTGCACTGCTGAGAAGCGGTTCAGATTATTTACAGGTTATGAGTCTAGTCTATTTGCTGCGTCTATGTGATTCGGGGTTCGAATCCCGCACGCTCTGACGCAGTTGACTTTGAACGTGAATTTCATGAATCTGGATCTCTGGTAGATTGTTTAAAACTGAGTTTCTTCGATTAAGCTATCCTCACTGAAGCAGATTAGTATGGCGAAGAGAAATTTCGTCGATTTTCATTGCACTGCATTTACATTACATTACTGTAATGTATTGTAATGCATTGCATTTAGTCATTTACGTTACAATTATTACTGATATCCGACCTCAAATTTGAGCTTCTTCCTTTCACTGCCACTGTCTGCCAGCTTCTTAGCCAGCGGTTGAAGACTCCTCTGTGCTATCGTACATGCATAGCAGTGGCTCCGAGCATATTTTGAAGAGTTGCTGTGCAATGTACGTACACTTAGCTTTACGACTACAAGTAAATAATTATTGTTGAGCAGTGTTGCAAGAAGTAAATAAAATTTAATGTGTTCCTGTTGGTGGATTGGTGTTTTCTAGCTAGCACTAATTTAGCCAATGATCTGTGATTCAAGACCACGCGGCGACGGCCTTGAGGGCCTTGGTCCAATTAGTTTGAAGTAGTTGCGTCCATCCAATCTCTAGTATCGATGGAGCTCATTCCTCCTCTTCTACAATATAATATACCGTCTTCTTTTGTAAAATCAGTTTTCATATTATATTGCTACATCTGATACCACACTAGTGGCTATGGTGATGGTCAGGGTGAGAATTGCCTGGGTGTTGGGGGTTCAAACCCCAGTCTTTCTTGGGACCCCACAGTAAAGTCTTTATTGCACACCCAAACTCTACATTGAGGCTGACCCCAGTTATTTTCCTACAATTCTCATACTGGTGATGGTTGTGATGTAGCATGTAAATGTAGGCCTACACGTTGTTTCTTCAGCGACCGTATATGTATACGACCTCGATTACCTGCTAATTTTTCAATTAATTGATCGGGTGAGATTCGTCAACACTGCTGCCCGTGTGAATGGATGCCACAACTTGTATAGGGTCCCTGTGTAGGGAACGCCCTAGCCCAATATGTTAATCTTTTAAATAAGTCACGGTAGGCCTAATAGCCTATGCTTTGTCCAGGTTTGCCATTCCTATCATCCGATTCCTTTCCCTGGAACTGTTCAGTTGCGCAGTGGCCTCCTCCTCTTCTTCTTCTTCCTCTTCCTCCTCCTCTTTCTTCTCTTCCTCCTCCTCCTCTTCCTCCTCTTCCTCCTCCTCCTCGTCCTCCTCGTCCTGCTGCATGTACGGCTCGCGCATGTTTGGTTTCAACGTGAGATAATTGGTCTGGTTTTTGGTAACGTCTCGATTTTCGACGACTGTTTTTTCCGGAATGGAGCCATACTTTGCTTTGATGATAGGCTGATTTTCTTTCTGGTGTGTCTGGCAATCGCCAAGACCATCTTCGCCAGATCACCTGGACTAGATAGCATAAACATCTAGACAAAATTACCCTGACAAGATGACATGTTTATCTTAACAATATTATCTTGAAGAGACGGAAAGACCAATTGACAAGCTCATTTTGGCAATAATAATCTAGTCGTCTATAACTCTAGATCATTAATTGTTTCCCTTATAGTATACCTGGGTACCGCGGCAACCAAGTGTGCCGTAAAAGACCTCATCTGGGGTGCCGTGGCAGAACCATTGGTTTTCTGCACAAATATTTGAGAAACTAGGCTACTGATTATCACTTCTGACGCAGGTCTATAATATAGGCCTAACTTCTTTAAAACTTTAGTGTAGAAATAGTCGCAGTACAGTGGTTGATACAAGGAACGTTACTCGTCGTTAAGATAAAAGGGACTGGAAGAAAAACAGATGAAATTAAGGCCAGGAGCGGAGGAGCCGTTGACTGTATGACTTCTAGTGAGGACGTCTTGCTCTTAAAAAAGGTTGGGAACCACTGGTCTAGATTATCGTTTAACCCGTGCTTTGCACCTGTCTTTCGGATATGAAAGTTGACTCTCAAAAATGCACCAAAGGTTCGATCCCGCTGCATCCTACGAAATTATGATGTGTCCAAAGAGGGTAATGTACTTAGGCCCATTTGAAAAAGTTCAGTCATACCTATTTCTTAACGGCCAAAAACCTCTTCTTCCACAAATTCTATCCTGATTCCTCTTCTTTACCACTCTCGCTAGAATAGGGCCTAAATACTCCTTTTCTGACCACCATCCACCGAACCCCTCTGATTGTCTATCTGCCTGACATTTCGATCTTGACCAGGAACCGAAGCCGACCGTATACCTATCCATTCTTTTTGACTGAGCGCTTGCGATAAGCTAGCCTCCCACTTGGCCTTCTCTGAGCGCTGTACGAAACTTGGGATTACGATTAGGCCTAACTACACGCATAGGCCTACACCTGATCCGTTAGTAGCAGGCCTGTCAGTCGCCCTCTGGCGAATGCAAAACACAAATTTCCGATGTGTCGTCTTTAAATGAAACTAGCGATACCCACCCACGTCTTAAATACAAAATCCCATACCAGAACTGCTTTTAAAACCACTTTTTCGTCATATTTTACTTAATACCCGGCCACCATTGTTCAATTGCCATGTCCGCTACTACTGTACAGACTTAATTGCAGGAAAGGCGACAAGCAGCTTTTAGCTCCGACGGTTAGTAGGCCTAGGCCTGTTTTTAGTGTTTTATCATCTTGTTAGTGCTTCTCCGACTGAGAATGCTGATGCTACGGCCCGGTGCTTTTCAACATCAGCTAACTTAATCTACATGTTCATGTAAAAAGATGCTACAATAATTAAGTTAGAGTTCATAATATTTCTACCGTCCGACACACGACCAATGCCTTTTTCCGCTTACTCCTTGTGCCTTGACGATTAGCCGGAAGTGTCATTTTCTACCAGTGAGGGACTGCTCGTCGGCAGCAACATATCGTGTTTACGAACGCTGTCACTTGTGGCTGCTCTACACTATCTATGCAACTTGGCTCAGAGAATATATCCTTGCCATCTGTTAGCTTTCTATGGGAATCCGTTGGTTGGTTCCACGTGTGTGCGTGGGCCCGCCAGTGGTGACTCTTGTAGCTTACTGTGTATTGTTTTGTTAACTGGTGTAATATTTTCGTTCGTAATGACACTTAGCATAATAGGCTAGCGCAGAGAGCGCCTCCGAGTAGGGGAGGGTGCTCCAAGATGCCCACGCTAAGGAAAATTGTGAGTTTCTTCTGTGTGGAGTGCAAGAGAAGTACATGTTTGTACCCAATGCAAAGACTGATCATTAATAAAGCAACTACAGCAACTATAGAAGTTAATTCAATAAGATCATGTCTGTAAATTTAAAAAAGAAGATGTCTTCAAACTGGGCATCTTAGGAACCCCGTACTACATGACGCCCATAGGATGGGCATCTTGGAACAATGGAAAATTACTTAAGCAAGTGGTATGGCAATCATGCATTTTATAGACTAAAGAAGTAAACTGTAATGAACTAAACAAACTGAACCATAAACTAAAATACCCTAAAGCTACTAAGCAAATTAGTTGTCTTTTTGGGTGGTGTTCCAGGACACCACTTCTTGCTTATCTTCCCCTTGGTTTGTCTTGCCTGCATGTAAGTTTGTTTCTATTGTTTAATTCCTTCATTTTGTTTTTTGCTGCAACTGTGTCTGAAAATGCAGTGTCCTTACAGCTTGCCACAGATTTAGTCTGTTTTAGCATTGTTTTCATCTTTATCTTTCCTGTCTGTTCTAGTAACTTCTTTTTCTATGGTAAAGTCACTGAACTGGTAAACACCTCAGACGTCTGCTTTCCTTTTTGTATTTTCAATCTCTTGGATTCGGGCAATGGTAACATAGAGTCAATAACCACTGATAAATGTGCAAGTAAAATGTATACATGTACCTATTCTTGCAGAAGAAGGACATTATGACTGGGCACCTTGTAATCTCTATGCTTCCTATACATTCAAGACGCCCATGGGCATCTTGTAATCTCTATGAGTCCCATACATTCAAGACGCACATGGGCTTCTTGTAATTTTCAAGTTCTTCTCTACTGACGCCATTTTATTTAACTATGTCAATGTTTACAAGTTTGATAAAACCTTAAAAAGAACTAAAAATGTATCAAAACTAAACGTCGAAAAGCGCGCCTTGGCAGTAGGCTACTTAAGGTTAAAGAGAAAATTAGTCATATTCATAAATGTGTACTTACGCAGAAGTAGTAAAAATTTAGAAAATTGATTAATCACTCCAATATCTCGAATATTGAAACTTTACCGCTAAGGAAGGTTCGCACGATGTCGCTGCATGCAAACACACACCTAAAATACGAATCTGAATAGTTCTATACGTTTTAAAGTGGGTGGGCGTCTTATTCACCCTGGACATCTTGTAGCACTCTCCCCTAGATATCTTTTAGAGGCGCTATATAAATTCTCAAAATGAATGTATAGGGCCTACTTTCGCTATTGTTTCATGTTTAAAACGGTTCACTATGCATGCATGAGCACTGCCGTGTTTTCATTTTCTGTTTTACGTTGTAGGCCTACGTCTAGCCTATACCACTTAATACATGTAGGCATAGCCTATTTTGTTTGGGTACGATCAATTGATTCGTTATCATTCCATGGCCCGGGTAACCATTAATGATTAATCATGGACCGGTACTGGACCGTGGACCAGTTTGAGTAGCCGATTCCGTTATTCGTTTCAAAGTCAGAAAATGAACACCAAATAGGCCTACGGTGCAGTGGGAAGTTGAATTAGCTAAAAGACGCCAAGTTAAACTAGGATAAGAGTTCAGATAATGTGTCATCTATCGTGTTTTTTATTTTGTTCGCTGATGATAGCCTAGGCTACCAATATCTTTTATTCTCATTGTTCGTTGGACACATTATTTCAAATTGTGAATATTGAGCTAACCCTTGTTGCAGGCTGGTTTTGTGCTAACAAGCTATACGCCTAGCACTCAATCTTGATAAAACTAACTACATTCTCTTCAAATATAGGCCTAATAGAAAAGGCTGTCCCTCCGAGTGCCCTGATCTGTACGCTAACGGTGTTCTTATTACTCAAGTTGAATGAACTAAATTCTTGTGTGTTTACGCAAACCAACACTTAACATGGAAAGAGCACAGAGGTCTACGAAAATATTTCCTCCAAAATTGCTAAGAATATTTTAGGAATTTTATCTCGCATTTCTTATCTGCTGTCATCAAACACTCGTACTACTCTGTATGACTCACTCACTTAGGCTATCCTCATCTTTCTGACTGTAATATGGTATGGGCCTCAACTTACAGATCTAGGCTCCATAGGGGCATTTACTCTGGATCACGTGACAATGTTTACGTAAGTCAAAACAAATTTTAAAATGCCGTCAACATATTTCACAGTTGATTTAGACATGTAAAAAAGGAATACAGCATTAGTAATCATCAAAATATTAATGTTTTTATTCATTTGTTTACAATATTGCTTCCAGCAACAGCCGAATGAGCCTATGTTTTTGACTTACACAAACGTTGGCGGGCAGATATCACAAAGATATCACGTGACTTGTGAATGATCCTATAGCTTATTTGTCCTGCAAAAGCGTGGTCCTTTTCTTAGCAGGTGCTCCCTATGGATCTCACACTATTCAAATATTTTCTGAGTTTGGATTATTAAGGGTTGAACAGCTCAGGATCGCTCAAATCGGGGAATTTATGTAGGCCTATCGATGCTCATTAATGACTATATATAGTTACCACTAGCGTACAAGGGCTTCTTTTGTCATACTTCCAGCATCCATTCTTCCGAAAGGTTTGAATTCCTATCGCCATGACTGCTCACACTATTAATACTCGATTGTTCTGTTAAATGTGCTAAACTTTTGCTTTTCAAAAAAGCTACACTTCCTCCAAGTTAATGGAATTAATTGACATAAATTACATGTAGCTGATTTCGTCTGTATAACTACAGTATTTTAGCAAGAATGTATACTCTTTTGTCAATGTGATTTGATGAACCCATCTTGTTTCTTTTTAGTTTCTTGATTTTGTGCCCAAGGCTTCTTCCAATCTAAGTATCGACTGGTTGTCTTCTTTTTCCCTATCTGTATTTGTACATTACATATATAGGTGTCCAATCCCTAATTAGCGGGATCCATGATCCCTTCTGGGACCAGTGTAGCCAGTACTTGTCAGACCTTTGCTTTATTTTCATTTGTTTTTCTCTCTTCTGATGGTTACAGAAATAAGTGTACAATTGTTACCATTGAACATAATTACTATCTTATTGCGTATCTGGATCTTTAAACTACTCCGCATCTAGTTCTTGTATTAAAATACAACGTTCTATCCCAACTCACATCAACTGAACCTCAATTGCACCAACATCATGCTCATGTGTAGATCTCTGGCTGCAATCAACATTATTGCAATCATTAGGGCAGTGGTTTTATTGTGGCTAAGGCTTGTCAACATCATTGCAATCATTAGGGCAATGGTTTTATTGCGGCCAAGTCTTGTCAACATCATTGCAATCATTAGGGCAGTGGTTTTATTGTGGCCAAGTCTTGTCAACATCAGTGCAATCATTAGGGCAGTGGTTTTATTGCGGCCAAGTCTTGTAATTTCCATTTTCAGCAACATTACATGTACATTACCAAATGCTTCAAATAACTTAAACTTTGAAATAGCAGCTACATGTATTGCAATGTTTCAAACTTATGGTGAATCTGAAAATAACTTAATAACTTCAATCTTATGTTACTGATGTTTGCAATGTATCCTACAAACAAAACCAAATGAGCAGACCAGAATTTATTCTTCTAGGCTTAACAACCAAAAGACTAACAAACATTTACCATACTAATTTACACAAGTAACAAATATGTAAATGTAAACTGCATAACCAGCAGGCAAAGGACCAATGAAGCGGCTGTGTGCACAATTTCAACATTTACCATTTACTAAATGCGTACTGTACTAGGTAACACGCAAAGCTGGTTAAAAGTATGGTTTGGTCTGCAGCATTTTCACAGTTCCACCAAAGCGCAAGTTCCGACGGACGGCTGCGACACATCTAGCCGGACTTGAAGAGAAGAATCGCCACTTGGCCGAGGTAGAAATAGATGAAGTGTTTTGTCTCGTGTGTGACGTAGCTGCCGAAGTTCCTTCCGACGATGCAGTGCCACGTGGGGTTGTACTTCTTGTCGAACTCCTTCTTGATGTAGGCAGCGATGTCCTTCTCGATGTTGTACTTCTCCAGGGCCTGTGTAGCACAGTCCACGGCGTCCTGCTGCATGTCTTCCGACATGTCGGCGTTCTTGATCACGGCCTTTCGCTCAGTCATCTTGCAATCTAGACACAAAAATCAAAGAAAGACATCTGTTGCTTTAAAATCGATGTCATAAACTATCAGACATAAACTCATATGGCTAGATAGTTTGGGGCATTCAATCTGCAAATACAGCAAACTTGAAGTCCTTTACAGAAATGTAAACACATTTGTGTCAAGCACTTCTCGGCTGGCAATCTGTATCATGAATCGTGCTTTACAATGCCATTGGTGGGCATGGTGGTATCACAAGAGTACCTGGAATAATAGGCCTCAACTTCGATGGATCCTCATGTTTTACCTCTTACATTGGCATTTGGAACTTCATTTAATTTAACACTTTTGACCGCTGAACATAATATCTAAATGTATGAAACAAGGGACTGTTAACACGTCCCTAGCGGCCAACGTGTTAACAATCTGGACATTAACAAGGGCTCAACAAATTTTCAAGGGCCCAACAAATTATCAAGGGCCCAACAAATTATCAAGGGCCCAACAAATTATCAAGGGCCCACACATCTCGACCTTTGAAATGGCCTGCGTCGGTCTCATTACTCGGCTAACAAACAGTTTCAATCCGGTTTCAGTACATACAGCTTGGATGTCAGAAAGGTTCTATATAAATGCTCTGGTAAAAGTGCATTTTACGTATAGGCATGTATTTTAGCGTATTTTATTATTTCAATGATTTTCATGACAACTCTTATGAATCCAGTTTCTATTTAAGCAAGATTCTTTTCATCAATCCCACTACTATTTAAGCTAACATTATTTTCATCAATCCCACTTCTATTTAGCAAGAATTCTTTTCATCAATCGAACACGTATTCGACCAACGCTGTCGAGTCATTTACGACGTTAAATCACATGCTTTTTTCATCAATCCAGCTTCTATTTTAGCAAATAACTAGCTTCGTCAATCCAACTTCCATTTAGGCAAACAATTATTTGATCAATCCAGCTTCCATTTACGCAGACACATTAGAGAAATAATAAAATACGCTAAAATACTCGGCACTTTTACAAATGCCCTGAATAAATGAACACACGCCTATGCGACCAGTTCAACTAAAACAACTGTTTCGTTAATTCTCTCTTACTTATTTTCCTACACGTTTCCGCAATGAAAAACTGGAATGACTTGCACATTTATACAGCGCCATAAACTTAAAAATCCGCGACGTTCAAAATGTGCCAATCTTGACATCAGTACGTATCACTAACATGCAAACGATCAAGCTTAATTTATTCTGAAATACTGTCAGAAATACAGCTTAACTGTTCCTTAATTTAATTTTTGTCTAGGAAAATTTTCCGACCATTATAATTCGCAACTGTCTGCAATGCGGTCTGCACGCGGTTCCATCAAACTGCACAACACTGCTAAATTCCTTAAAAGAACGAACAGCACTACTACAAGCTGATATAAAATATGATTCCGAAATTCTTTTAACTTACCGATTTGTCGAGAAGATTACGATATGTTGAGAAGAATGCGATTTGTCGAGAAGATCACGTTTTGAATCCAAACACCGACCAGAAAGAATGTATTTATTGCGACCGGCTCCTCATGTAGCAACGACGGTCGCGCGATCCTATTGGTTGGAAATCGTGCTCTGATTGGTCAATTTCGGCACAGAAGCCTCGAGCAGAAGCCTCACATGTTGATAGCGCAACCAGGTTACCCCAGGCAACCAATATCTGGGCGCTATTAGCGACCACCCTACGCGCGTTTTCACCTTGAGTAACAAAGGCTCGTGGGTGAAGACCGTTGAAACTTAAAAGCACCTTGGTGTAATAATGAGAAATAGATTTCCCTATTTGGATTGAGACTCATAGAGTAATCTGTTAATTACGGCAGAATTGTATGATTTAATGCAGACCTGAAGGAATGTCAGATTAGCAACGTTGGTATGCGGTCTAGTGTCACACTAGAGCCTCATAAGTTTCACCAGTTTATTATATCTCTGACCATGATCCACCCAATATTTTTAATAATTCCCGAGGTTTTGTGTTGGATTTTTCGACGTTTTAGGGAAAATCGCGTTATAAGTGTCCTAATATTTACTGATTTTATTTCTCTAACAATGCCCAAACTACAATAGCAAGACAGAATCAGTGAACGTTTGTTCGCGAATATGATTGACCCTGAATGATTTGATGGAATATAATCAGTGTTCTAACTAAAGTTTCTAAAGTAGATTTTCACTGCCATTTAGTTCAAATTATGCTGTGATATTTTCATCAGAAACGTTTTGTCGCTACGCCACCTACCGAAAGAGTTAGATATCAATTTTTATTAGTATGGAAACATTCCATAGGTGGAGATGAATCAAGGATGGTTGGTCCACGGCCTTCTACAATACAATACACAATACAATTAGACATTTATAGCGCGCTTTAACAAGACAAGTCTTGCACGAAATTTAGACAGCCGTGGCATGGACTCAAATCAGGCACAAAGGGCAGTTTATAAAGGGGCCGTCCATAAAGTACGTCACGCTATTTTTGACCATTTTACCCCCTCCCCCTGTCACAAACTGTCACAAAACTCGGACCCCCCCTAAAAGTACGTCACACTTTCAACATAGAAATAATAATACTTCCGAAAGCAAGGCTAATACATAAACAAGGCTTCGCAACAGCATTTTTACTAGCGCTCCTAGCGAGAGGAATCGTGAAAAACACATTCAGGAGATATGCATTTCATGCTATTTTGACATAAAACTAATTAAAATGTTTCAGAAAATTTTTGAAAATTATTTTTAAAGCTATGAAATTCTACTAAAAAATAAAAAATAAATTATAAATAAAATAAAAATAAATAAATGTGTGACGTCACACATGGCCTGACCCCCTCCCCTGTCACAAACTGTCACACTTTCTTAAACCCCCTCCCCCTGGAGCGTGACGTACTTTATGGACGGCCCCAAACCAGAAACGCGAAGAAACGTTTAGCTAAGATGAAAATGAGGTTGGGCAGTGGTTGAGTTTGTATTGTAGTGTATGTTGTTTACCTGTTGGTTAATTGAAAATCAACTTTAGAGAAAGTAGTGTCTTTCGTTGGGAGCAAAATTAATCTATCGCTAGACTTAAAGTTTTAATTATAGGCCTAGAGCTAATTCTGCTCACATCAGGATAAAGAATTTGAAGATGAAATTGAGATCAAGTGTTTTCGTATTAGCGGTCACAAGCTTGGATTAAACAGGAGGGCGACGCTAATCATCTTTGTTATGACAGGGTGTCGTTAAACAGCAACTGACCAAACATGCTTTAAAACGTTGTTACAATGTGAAGTAATTTATAAATATATTTAACATATAAAACGAGTAAAATATGTACAAGAATTTCATATTTATTCATAATAAAACTACACGACTTCTGCATTTATTTATATAGGCCCTATTATGAGCACATCCCTGAAGCGCTCGTGAATAAGCTGGTGCCCTGTGCTTAGTTCTGTAGCGCTTAAGAAATTGGGGGCTTACGAATGCGAGCTTAAGGCTAAGTTATTTTCTTTAATAGAAATTATGCCTAATTGGCACGGAAAACAATAGGCCTAATAATATGAAAAGGCTGTAAACATATCAGTCAATCAATCAATCAATCAATCAATCAATCAATCAATCAATCAATCAATCAGTCAGTCAATCAATCAATCAATCAATCAATTCTTTTATTGATCACCATAATACTATAACATACAAACAAAATCAAGACATTCATGTGCAGTGGCGTCAATATCGGTTTTTGTCAGTTTGATTTTATGCACCAGGGACTACGGTTTGGATAATAGTAGCGTATACTGTCTCGTGGACAATCACAGCTTTGAAGAGGAAGCTAGGAGAGAGGCTGTTAGGCATTAAAGGATAACTTGTTATGTTATTTGATATTATTCCTTGTGACGTTACTAAGTAAGGAGTCATCGCAGCTCCATCTATCGAATGACAGAAATCTTTGCTTCGAGGTCATATCAGTTAGCCCACGTCAATGGACGCACAAAGCATTTAGCCCAACCCAGTGCAAACAATGACATTGTATGCGTGTTTGATTTGCGCCGTGTGACTGCATTGAAGTGTTGATCTTTGTGTCTTTTATGCAGTCTATTGCAGGTGGGCTGAGGTGGCTCGTCGGCTAGTCCGACACGTCTCTATATGCACGTATGTATGTGTGTGCACGTATATATAGGCCTATGTAAGCTTATGTATGT
>JACEVL010001893.1:0-25214 GCA_020284085.1 Aporrectodea caliginosa
GGAAACTTCTCCGATTCCCTGAAACTTCACCATCCTCTTCTTCCTCGTCTTCCCCCAATCCGTATAGGTATACGAGGGTGGTTCCTGCGGTCCGGATCTGTTCCTCGTAGCTGGAACGTGCCGAGCAGTTCCGCAGGAAATCCAGATGACCGGCGGAAAGGATGAGAATGAGGACCTTGACCTTGGTCGTAGTCCGATCCAGGTCGAAGGAGGAATCGAGAAGAGATGAGGTGCGGAGATGGTATTCGTCCCTGGCTAAGTAGTTGAGGATGTACTTGGAGCATTCAGAGGCATCGGAGCTGTGCAGCACCACGATGTCATCCATCTTATTCTGAAGTCGTAATATTTATTTATTTAAATATATTATTATTATCATCATCATCATCATAATCATCATCATCATCATCGTCGTCGTCGTCTTCGTCGTTCGTCATCATCATCATCATCATCATCATCGTCATCATCGTCGTCGTCGTCGTCGTCGTCTTCGTCGTCGTCATCATCATCATCATCATCATCATCATCATCATCATCATCGTCATCGTCGCTCCTCGTTTTCATTGCCGTCATCATCATCATCATCATCGTCATCGTCGTCGTCGTCTTCGTCGTCTTCGTCGTCATCATCATCATCATCATCATCATCGTCGTCGTCGCTCGTCGTTGTCATTCTGCTCGCGTCTTCGTCGTCATCAATATCATCATCATCATCGTCGTCGTCGTCTCGCCGTCTTCGTCGTCTTCGTCGTCATCATCATCATCATCATCATCATCATCGTCGTCGTCGCACGTCGTCGTCTTCGTCGTCGTCATCATCATCATCATCATCATCGTCGTCGTCGTCGTCTTCGTCGCCGTCGTCATCATCATCATCATCATCATCATCATCGTCGTCGCGTCGTCGTCGTCGTCGTTCCTTCTCCGCCGTCTTCGTCGTCATCATCATCATCATCATCATCATCATCGTCGTCGTCGTCGTCGCTCGTCTCGTCGTCGTCATCATCTAGTATGCATTGATTAGGCGCCATTATCTAATGACTAGAAAGTAAGTAGGGAAGTAAGTAAATAGCCTTATAAAAATGCAGGTCAAACTCTCAAATTTGACCACATAGATAGCTGCTGAAAAATGCTATTGTCGTTGGATCAGGAAAGCTATTGGCAGCTATAGTATGAGGGCTTCTGACGCTCGCTTCAAGATGATAAACAGTCTTCGAAGAATTGCGACTTCATTTGTAGCCCATGATGCAAAGTCTACAAAGTCATAATTATTCCTGTAGCGTCCGTTAAGATTATCCGCGATATTCTTAGCGTCAGCTGGCTAGTTGCTGTTTAACGACACACTGCACTTTCGTAAGGCAGATGATTAGCGTCGCCCTCCTCCTTTCTCCGGGCTTGTGACTGGCACTGCTAGATGTTGTATTACTGGAATCTATTATTTTATAGTAGTTCTGAAGGCTTGCAGCAAAAGCGCCTAGTCTCATTATTACAAGCACACGTGTAAACGCTATTTATATAATTTTAGGAACATCAAATTAATGGTGTCTAAACAGCAAATTTTTTATTAGCAATCTAATATCATAATAATGGTGTCTTAGCGACAATGATATTACCTTATATGCAGAGCGATTTATGGAAAATCATGAACATATTTAATACTAGAAAAAGATTTACTCCTGCGATAAACTCATACGATGCATATTCCAAAGGAGAAAGCAGCGATTGGGAAACATGTAAGGGCTTATATTACAGGCCTTGTGGCCTAAACTAATTCACTGCCTCAGCCAAAGTTTTAGGCCTACACGCATTTATAACCATCTGCGGTCTTTAGGCCAACACATGCTTTTAGGGTGCATAATAATTGTAAGACCAATTTTATACATATATATATATATATATCTAACTGGAGCTGTACAATTATTATATTATACACATGTTATAGACATTGTTATAGATGTTATATATATCATAATATTATGTTATAGGGTCATAGACTATGTTATATTAGTATATGCGGATCGTCTTGTTTACTTAATGCTTATCAGTGATGGGCCCTAAAGGCCTAGGCTTTATTTGCAAAGGGAATTGAATTCGTGGGACGTCTATAGGCCTAGCATTTAATTAAGCATATACAGATATATGCAAACATGTATAGGCTACATATATACATATATACATGTATATATAATAGACAACACAAGTGATCTTATGGCTCAGTTTTATGTTTGGATATTGATATAGCCTACCTCAAATATATTTAATGTATATATTATATATATATTATATATATACAGATGTATATATAATTATATATATACACCTAAAAATATCTGTACAAACACAAATATCTATACAAACATTACTGTATGTGTACATGTATATATATATATATATATTATATAAATATATATGCGATTAATAATGCTCTTGAATAAACCCACATGTAGGCTAGATACGTTTAATCTGACCAGGAGAGATTTCTTTCCAATTAAATTTACCGAAAAGAGAAATCGTCTTTTCTGCCTCTTTTCGCACTCTGGATCTCATCCGCTAAATCCATTACCACACGCTTTGTGACGGACGCTTCTCTGTCTCTGTCTCTGTCACTGTCTCTGTCTCTGTCACTGTCTCTCTGTGTCTGTGTCTCTGTCTCTCTGTCTCTGTCTCTCTGTCTCTGTCTCTGTTTCTGTCTCTGTCTGTGTCTCTGTGTCTGTGTCTCTCTGTCTCTCTGTCTCTCTGTCTCTGTCTCTCTGTCTCTGTCTCTGTTTCTGTCTCTGTCTCTCTGTCTCTGTCTCTGTCTCTGTCTCTGTCTGCCCCTGTCTCTGTCTCTGTCTCTGTCTCTGTCTCTGGTCTCTGTCTCTGTCTCTGTCTCTGTCTCTGTCTCTGTCTCTGTCTATGTCTCTGTCTCTGTCTCTCTCTCTCTCTCTCTCTCTCTTTCTCTCTCTCTCTCTCTCTGTCTCTCTCTGTATCTCTCTGTATCTCTCTCTCTCTCTCTGTCTCTCTCTCTCTCTCTCTCTGTCTCTCTCTCTCTGTCTGTCTGTCTCTCTCTCTCTGTCTTTGTCTGTCTCTGTCTGTCTGTCTGTCTGTCTCTCTTTCTCTCTCTCAATATATATATATAATATATATAATATATATAATATACATATATATGTAGACGAAACACCAAGTAGTGTGTTTGTAAGTGATAGGGAGCGCGAGTGTGCGTGCTGTATGCAATGACAGAGGGATTACGAAGTGCCCGACATAAGTGGGGGGAGGGGGAGGGTTGGGGCAGTTTCAACGGCTACGAACAAATTGCGAAGGGAAATCCACACGAAATACTTCCTGGTCTGCATAGGCTGTGATCAGCATACAGCAACTTGAAACCAAGGCCTATTCCGTACATACATTCTGTACACCTATTCTGTACAGTGTACACCTATTCCCTACACCTATATTTTCTGCACCTATTCTTGGTTTCATACAAACAGGTGGTCTCAAAAACGCCTCGGTTCTGATAAGAAAACTTAGACAAGGACATAGTTTAAGGCCAGTAGTCATTATTGCCAAGGCCATACTGCTGCTGAATGTGCTATGCTGGTAATTTATGGTCAGTAGTCATACTACTGCTGCCATACTGCTAAAGCCACGCTGATAAGGACGGTGCTATAGGCTACTGATTATTAAGACCAGTGGTGATGCTTCCAGTGCGCTACAAATAACAAAGGACAATGGTCATACTGCCATGGAGAATACCAAATTGATAATTAAGACCAGTTGCCACACGAATGAAGCCATTCAGTGCCATACTGAGAAGTTAGATCAAGTCGCTAACAAGTCAGTTTCCAATGTTTAACGATATTTTTGGCTGCATTGAGATCGAACCTTGCCTTACCTATAGATATAGATTTTATCTTCATTGCGACTATATCTCGCCTTAGAGATGTGTATATGGCGAAGGATGGAGAGAATGAGCTGGATGGAACGGAGGACAAATGAAGACATACTACAAATGGTGGATGAAAAAAGATCCCTGATAGGGATAATCAGAAGACGACAGAGAAAATGGTTGGGCCACATCATGAGGGGAGACTCCCTTCTAAGAATTATATTTGAAGGAATAATGGAGGGGAGAAGACAAGACCGAGCACGATGTTGTTGGACTGGATGATGGAGGAGGATTACAGCAAGCTGAAAGAGAGAGCCAGACAACGTGACGAATGGCGACATTGGACGATGAACCTGACTATAGCAAGCCAGAGAACCAAAGGGAAATAGAACATCTGAAGATTGATCGAAAAATGGAATATATAGTGTTGGAAGCAGCCGAGTTAAAGGTGTCTAAAGGTATCAACATTATTGTATTTTCCGTGTTTAGCTACAGTTATTATAATATCGTTATAATACCCTGGTGGAACCAGTATTACTATACGGGTCGGAGTGCTGGTGCCTGAGGAAAGAGGATGAGAGAAGACTATTGGTGGCAGAAATGGGGTGGTTGAGGAGAATCATGGGTAGAAGCAGGAGAGACAAAATAAGGAATGATCAAACAAGAAAAGACCTCGGAGCGGAGGAGACGGTGGTAGAGAGAATTGGGAGACGAAGACTTGGATGGTACGGACACGTGAGACGGATGGCGGGAGATAGACTGCCCAATGCGGCACTACACGGTCACGTGGATGGAGAGAGGAGCAGGGGAAGGCAACGGAAGACCTGGATGGACAACATCCAAGAAGACCTACAGAAGAGGGGTACAGACATAACGAAGATCGGCAGCATAGTACCGAATAGAGAACACTGGAGAGGCTTCATAAGGGCCTCATCGTCGGGAAACTGATGAAAGAGAAATAAGATTTTAATATCGTTGATGTCGACCTCACCCTCTTAAGAATGTATCCTGGTTTATAGTCGCGAACATGGTTGATGGATCGATCCTCAGTTTAACGGCAGCTTATGACAACATAGGCCGTTGCCGCCGACAAAGATTAGTTTTGGCATATTACAGCTCTTTATATTCGCGAACAATTAAACGAAAATTAATAATATATTAAGATTGAAACCAATTTAAAGGTGTCCAAGCGTAGTCTATGTGCTACAGTATGTTCGAGCATTTCACGACCTTTTTGTAGCTGTCGATGTCGACCTTATGAATTCCAACAGTTCATGTCATTTATTTGGAGCCAAATTCGATAACGATAAAGCATCAATCGATGGAGCTGAGCAACTGTGCGTGCATGACTTGTTAAGGTCCCGATATGTCGTTTAATTAAATAGTTATCCATACGTTATCTAATAAAAACTTCTAATATTATTAGTAGTAGTATCCAACGTTTGTCAAGTTCTATGCATAACAATGCCACGGACACCACACAAGTCAAGGAAGAGAGTCAACCCAATTATTATCCATTGTTTAACGACGTCTTCTGGCTACCACGACCGTTGAGGTCGGTCTTACGAAGGAAATACCATTTCACAATTTTTTAATTCCAAATGTTAACGTCGTCATATGACATCAAAGGCAGAGCTTCTCATTTGAAAATAGAAGGCGAGTTGAAAATCGATCGCGCTGGATTGAGTAGGCGATCGATGCGCGGTCGACCTCGGGACCTTTTGTGTACAGCGTATTTTGTGTATCGTATTCGTATTATAGATGCATATAAGGCCTATATGGTTGTCCATTAACTGCCAGTGTATGCGCAACTTATTAACGGCCGATAAGTAATCCTCTGCTTGTCGGTGCAATGTTGTATCGATTCTAGCCTGAACTTTCACAAGTAATGTGTAGGCCTAAATTAGATAAATAAAATAATGGTCTGGCTCCAGGTTCCTCTTGGAGTCTAACTCACCGAGCGCGATCGATTAACCGATCGACCAGACCTTTGCTAGGCGATCGACCAAGGAGATCGATCGATCGATCGCCTCAAATGAGAAGCTCTGGTATCAAAGGCCTTTGACGACAAATCCAAAGTATATAGGCCTACAGTACAGTGAGAAAAAACAATCTACAGAAAGATCACTTACCACACAATCTGCCTCTGAATTGAGCCACACCTTTGTGTCCGCTGTAGAATTGATTTTCGAAAGATATTTTCTCCGGATTGGGCCACTCTCTTATCTCGAAATTGCAGACTCTTCTAGATGCATCTGCTCGTCTGATCGGTGGCATCCCAACATTTGGCCATATTATCTCTGCCTACATACGAGCCAGCGAGACTACGCACTAGGCCTAGTTACCTATATCTCAACACATTGAATCTAAAATTCTAACTCTCATGCGAAATTGTCTAGTGGAAACTGCCCCGTCCTGTATCTCAGATGTTTACGGGTGTATATCTGCCTCATCTTTTCCTGGTCGTAGGTTCCTCCGATCGGCTGCATATGGTATCTTGTCATACCTCGGGCTAGGTCGCCCACTACTCAGCACATAAGTTTTGCCATTGTTGGCCTTGTAAATCCTAAAATAGTCTTCCCTTTAAAATCAGAAGTGAGCTAATCAGTCTGTCACCAATCCTTGTTCAGTAAATTGCTTGAAGTCTGTTCAATTTGATTGTAGGGCCTCCCTGTTTGGTCGGGAGCGCTGCTGTTGAGCTTTTTTCTTGAAGTTACGCTTTACAAATTTTCACTTATGTAACTATACAATGTTTAGCCTTGCCCTTCTTTATCAAGGCTTAGGAAGTTAGGACTGGTACAGTAACTGCCCGAGCATGCGCAGTAGTATTTTCCATGGATTGTTTAACGATCTCTTATGGCTACTAAGGCCCGTGACGTCGACAAAAGTTATTTTGAACAGTTCTCACCCTTCGTATGGCATTGATGAGACCTAAGTGACTTACAAAGAGTGGCGAAGTATAGAAAGATTTAAAGTTTGCAAAGCGTTATAAGTAATTTAAATTACAGACAATTGCAGTTACTCGGCTTTATATTAAAAAATATTTCAGCGGTTGCGGATGATTTAATTGGATCAAGCAGTGTTAAAGACATCAAAGACCCTCCTCCTTTCATCAGGCTTGGGACTGGCACTATCAGAGTACGAGCAGTGACGGAGTTTTATCATCTAACTATTTTTAGTCATTGAACCATGTAACGAATGGTTGGTTAGTTGCTGATTACCGACACTGTGTCATAAAAAAGACGGTTAGTGTCGTCACTTCTTTCTCTAGGCTTGGGACTGGCACTACCACTACTATTGTCAACCCGCTTAGATAAGGTTTCACAACGAACGGTTTAGCTAAAACGAATTATTTATATCGTTTTACCAACCTATGTAAAGGTGTCTAAATAGTATCGAATATTGAGCGATATTTTGTGCGATCACATTAGAGCAGATAAGATTAAAATTTAATTATCTATAATCTGGAAGTGTTTTCATACACAGTTGGAGGAGCAAAAGAAATAAAAGGAACTGCAGACACACAGCTTCAGAAAATGAGAAATATATATTATCGTAAAGATACCATTTAAAGGTGTTTAAGCTGAGCCTTGCAATTAGATTAGATTGCGTTATATTAGATTGTATCGGGTCAGATCATAAAAGATTAGATTATTATAATAATAATAATAATAATAATAATAATAATAATAATAATAATAATAATATTAATAAACCTAAAGATTCTAAACTCTCTCAATCTCACACAGGACACACACTTTGAGACGTCCATGACGTCCGAGTGGCGATCCAAGACGGGATTTCAACGATTCAGAAAACATGCCAACAAAACAAGCAGGCTCTATGGGACAAAACCACTTTTGGAACAGACACTCAAGACACTGTTTCATGACACAATAGACCCATACAACACCGCGCAGTTGAAAGCTGTCTCATCACCACACGCCAGCGACTGGCTACATGCCTTACCAATAACAGCATGTGGGCTGTGACTGGACAACGAGGACGTTCGGGTGGCGGTCGGCTTGCGCCTTGGGGCCACAATATGCGAACCACACACATGCGCTTGTGGAACCCGAATCGACGCCAGAGGTAGCCACGGCCTTTCATGTTCTCTGAGGCTTCGGCCGAATAGCCAGACATAACACTATCAATGACATTATACATCGCTCCCTTTCGAAGGCTGGAATTCCATCAATAAAGGAACCACCAGGTCTACTTCGCACGGACGGCAGAAGACCAGACGGCCTAACAATGATCCCCATGGCGCGCGGTCGCCGCATCTGGTGTGGGACGCGACATACCTTGCACCATCATACATCCAGGCCACGGCAGCGACGGCGGCGGCAGCCGAGATCGCCACGGACAGGAAAAATGACGAAGTACAATGCACTTTTGAACACGCACTTTTTCGTGCCTCTTGCTCGAGACCTTAGGTCCAATTAACACCACTCGGACTTTATATCAGATCTAGGTCGTAGTCTGACGCTGTCCACAGGAGACACCAGAGAAACCTGCTTCTTGCTGCAGCGTCTCTCTATAACTGTCCAGCGGTTCAACTTCGGTGGCTTTCCGCGGCACTTTAGCGGAGCCAGACCTAAAGGGAGATGTGACACAAACGGCATTTATGACGTTATTGACGACAGGTTATGATCTATTGATGTCAATTGATGTTGATTGATAGAGTAGAATAAATATCTGTTGTATAATAATAATAATAATAATAATAATAATAATAATAATAATAATAATAATAATAATAATAAATAATAATAATAATAATAATAATAATAATAATAATAATAATAATAATTCTCTTCTTCCTTTATTGAAACAATCCGGTTGAAACATCGCAACCGGTACAGTTTACAGTTATGCAATTGATACAATTCACAAGAACGCAAATGACAGAAGACATAAATCTTAACTACTAACAGAACAGACAGCCTGTGATACACGGCGCTAATAGCAGCCTACAAAGCATGTCTCTCCTACGGGGCTCGAACTCGGTGGTACCTCTCTCGCTCTCTTCGTGCCAGATGCTATCCAATGCGCTATCGGGTTGAAATGCGCTATACGGTCAGACTACCCCGATGATGATGATGATGATGATGATGATGATGATGATGATGATGATGATGATGATGATGATGATGATGATGATGATGACCACACTGTGTCATACCTTTTCGATTGCTACCATACTGTCTAATGATTAATCATCAATGGATGACGCTAACGTCGCTAAGCAATATATTGGGAGAGATGGTCTAGCAAATAAGACGTTTTAGAAAACAGATCACACACGTTTATTATTGCTATTTACGTCGACCAGACTTGACGCAACTACATCAGCAATATAAATATTTATTTATTTAATCCAACGTTTAACGTCGTCCTATGACATCAAAGGCCGTTGACGACAATACAATATAAATAAAAACGAAAATATATTATTTATAAATCTGGAAACAGCGAGTTAAAGGTGTCTAAAGCGATCCTAGTAAAACATGAAATATATGTTCGTTGAATTCGAGCTTACATTCTCAGATACAACTCTACGTAGTAATAGTAATTGTTTAAGTAATAGTAATTTTTAAAGACATCTTTAGTATCTCGGGAGTTCCGCTTAGATGGATCCGTTCTTTCCTCTTGGCTCGCTGATAGGCAGTGATTGTTGGGCCCACGCATTCGTCCACACAATCTGTCTAAGCACTGAAGCATGCCTTTGTCTCCTCTAGAATCGACTTTGGCAATACTATTCTTGACCTCTTGGTTCCCCGTACTAGAACTGCTATGGCTCAGTCTCGTTCCTTTGCTTCAATTGGTCCCTCTCTTTGGAATGCTCTTTTCTCCGTCTGTTCGCTCTACAATTCAATCTAGCAGTCTCTCTTCTTTCTTCGCTTTTCTCAAAACCTGCTTCTTTTCGCGGGGCCTAACGCACTTGGAGCGCTTCTAAACGGTTCACCCATTAGAAGTGCTTTAGGCCTACAAATGCTTAAATACAATACAATACAATAATCTCTCCAAATAGTCTTCCTTTTAAAAACAGTAACCTTTCTTGTTCCGAAAGTGCTAGAAGTCTGAGTTGTTTGATCATGGACCTCCCTGATTGGTCGGGAGCAATGCTGATGAGTTTTTTTCGTATAGTTGCTCTTTACAGGCATTCACTTATGTTATATTGTGATCAACTAATTGAAAACCGAGCAGGTGGAGGCCACACGGGCGCTCTAGCGCAGTCCGTAGACGGGACCTGCAATGGTGTGGCACCCACTCAAACTGGCAGCGGTGGTGAAGGATCTCACCCGATCATTTTGAACACAAAATTATACCTCTGAGGCTCTGACCAATCTAACTGGGTTTTATAAATCGCTGAAATCTTTTTTCTTTAGTCGTGGCTGGGCTGGGAGCGCTCCTGAGTAGATTTCGTGAAGGGACGCTATTTAGGGCTCTAAAACGAATGAATGAATTAAAATTAATGTGTGAAGCATAATAGTCAAATTGGTTGTTTTGCTTACTTTTAATGAAAATTTTATTATTTTTAATTTTGAAAGCAGGTTGTTATGAAGTTGTCGAGGGTCACTTTATCCACTCACAGTGTAAGCTTAGGCCTATATTTGACCTAAAGTACTTCACAGTTTACCGCAACAATGGTATAGACGGTACACGCAGAGTTGGCCTAGATGTGCTATTTATAGTGAAGCACACTCAGAATATTTCAGTAAATACGATTGTTTTCATTCGATTTATCACATTGATAGACCTGGTGAACTGGACTAAATCAGGACTATTAATTGCTTGAATTAGTCCAGACCTGGACAACCCATGTGGCACGACAAAGTGCTCGTCAATAAACTGGTGCCCTGTGTTTAGTATTTGAGCAGCACTTCAGAAATTCCGAGATCACGATCACGAGTTTACACAGTGACAGATATTTTCCTACGCTGCCTTTGACCCCGTGACCTGGGTTCAAATCCTGGACGCATTGAAGAATTGACACAGATGACATTAAGCAGACCTATTTAAATTACTTACGAGGGAAGACTGATCTCTTTCGATGTTGACCTGATTATGGTTTTGAATCTTTTGATTTTGTGTGCCATCGATTGATGGCTTGTGCATTATACACCGGAGCTACATAATGATCATGATCATGATGATAATAAAAATAATAATAATAACGCCAATACTGTTACTACTACTGTTACTGCACAAGCTGCTACTACTGCTACTGCTGCTGCTGCTGCTGCTTGCTCAATTCTGCTGCCTGCTACCACTACTACTACTACTACTACTACTACTACTACTACTACTACTACTACTACTACTACACTACTACTACTAGCCAATTACTACTACTACTAAGAATAATAATATTTATAATAATAATAATAATTATAAGGATAATAGTTAAAATAATAATAATAATATTATTATTAATAATAGTAAATGTAACGCATGTGTTATTCATTCATTCATTCAGAGAATTTATATAGCGCCTCTTCACGATACTTACTCAGAGCAGTGCTCTCTGCTCTAGCCTATTATGATGTTAAGTGTCATTACGAACGAAAATATTACAACTGTTAGCAAAACAATGCGCAGTAAGTAAGTTGTGATTGATTGTCTACACAAAACAGGCCAGGAAAGAAGCACGCGACAATAATTGGTCTAGAAAGGTATACTCTATATTATTATGATACAGTCGAAAATCAAGTGGTAATTATCTCGTGGCTCAGAGGGGGTCCAGACCATAGCACACCTGGGCCAGGTACTCCACGTGAGATGACCATTTGGACGCAAGAGAGAAACGACGCTGTATATAGGTATTTAAATTAGTCGCTGGAGCTTACGTAGATAAGATAAGATAAGATAAGAATATTCTCCAATTGACCAATTGCTATTCGCATTTTGGTCTACAGACGTGGTAGTAAACATAAACATACATCAATCATACATTGAGCTGATATCATCATAGACAGTGTCTTATGCGTGACTTTATGTTGTCAAACAGTGAATATTAGTGACATTGTATGTAAACGAATAACACCTTTAAATGGCGCCTTTTGGACGCTATAAGTTTATCGTTTTCATTGCATGGTATAATATGCCAAAACTAATCTTTGTCGGCGGCAACGGCCTCTGTTGTCATAAGCTGCCGTTAAACTGTGGACACACATGGTATACATTAACTCTTAATACACTCTGTTCGTACTTTGGTAGACCCAGTCCCAAGCGTGGATGAAGAAGGAGGGCGACGCTAACGATCTTTGTTATCTTAGTGTCATTAAATTGAAAGAAACTATGGTATAACTAAGGTCCTGTATTGTCAACGGCCTTTGATGCCATAAGACGACGTTAAACTTTTGAACAATAAAAAATGTAATAGCTCTTTTGGACACCTTTAAAACGTCATCAGCCGATATTACAGGGATGTAGTCGACTGTTTTAAAAGCTGTAATATGCCAAAAGTAATCTTTGTCGGCGGCAACGGCCTATGTTGTCATAAGCTGCCGTTAAACTGTGGATCCATCCATCCATTAAATCACTCATTTTCGCCGTGTGCTGATGTCATATGGGACATTGTAACAACCTATCTATAGGTCAAAAAAGAACCTTTAGGCTAAAAAGCAAGAAGAAAAGAGCCAATTGGACAAATGAAGAACGATGCGTATATATATATATATATATATATATATAATATATATATATATATATATATATATATATATATAAACACGCATAGTTCTTCATTTAATTGATTAATTGTTAAAAATAACTTTAATTGTTAAAATTAACGATTAATCGATTACTTAATCATTAACTTCCGCAGCCCTACTTTAGACCCTAGTTATGTTATGTTTTGCTATAAACGTTCTTTGTTAATTGTCAGTGGTCCAACGCAGACTGCTTGTCTTCTAAAACAATGAATAGTATTGCCATGCTATGTTGCTATTCTATGCTATGTCATGTTATCCTATGTTACGTCATGAGCCCTATTATGTACCCCCATTGGAAATATGGGTCTTATATGGGCCTCAAACGGACATGCAGGCAACTATAGACAGGTGTTAAAGCATTTGCCCCACCTCCTCCCTTTTACCCTCCCTCTCAACCACCTGAAATCCCTCATGTAGCCCGTTTGATTATCGCGGCGTGTGATCTCAATGGAGACGGTAAAGCAAACTTTGCACTCAGTGGGGTAATAAAGCAAACATTGCACTCAGTGGGGTAATAAAAAAATTCAACTAAAGTGTGTTGAAGTATTCGTGACCGCGCGAGATTGTGTGCGCGTGTGTTTTGTGCGTGTGTGTGTTGGTGTGCGTGTGTGTGTGTGTGTGTGTGTGTGTGTGTGTGTGTGTGTGTGTGTGTGTGTGTGTGTGTGTGTGTGTGTGTGTGTGTGTGTGTGTGTGTGGGTGTGCGTTTGTGTGTGGGTGTGTAGGTGTGTGGGTGGGTGTGTTGAGTGAGCTTGCAGGCTGGGAATACACCGATTAAATATATTATTAATTATTACTGTAAAGCCATTAGGTCTGTTACACGACTTCGCTCCTGAACGAGATCTTGTCTGTTCAACGACTTCCAATCATCAAAACAACCCACTAGAAATTAGTCATTATTTACATCCGCTAATGAAGTACTCTCTTCGTTTTGTCAGGCTGAGCAGTAAAATTAATCTGAGAAATGCGGACAATATAAATAGCACAGGTCAAAAGGTCGAGAACTCAAAGGGAAATCCCCAAACAAAGGTTCAATGATCCAAAGGACTGGAAATAATAATATGACGTCGTGTTTAGACTGTTTAGAGCGAGGCCCTCTGGCGAAGAGGAAGGTATCGCCTGTTTCTTATATGACTAATTTATTGCAGTTTGTTTGTTTTGTGAAGAAACATTGACGAATATTTGTTATAAATTTAATTGCAAAAGAACGCACGAGGAGAGTAGAATAATTATCATATTTAATATCGGTATAAAAGTTGAAGCGGTGCGACACCTCAGAGCAAGGAAGCACACCGGATATACAATCATTTGCATGACATTCCATTTGATTAATTCATAGATGCCTCCGTCTGCCTCTCTGTCTGTCTGTCTGTTTCTGTCTCTCTCTCTCTCTATCTCTCTCTGTCTCTGTCACATCCTCTCTGACTCTCTGTCTCTCTCTGTATGTATGTATGTCTGTCTCTCTCTCTCTCTGACTTGACACAGCGTTCGTGAATAAGCTGGCGCCCTGGGCTAAGTTTCTAAGTGGCGCTTTAGAAATTCACTTGCTCAACTTAACCAGTTGCGCTATGTCAACTGGAATTCTTGGAATTAAACGATTATTGATTGATTGATTGCTATAAAGTGCTCTTCATGCCACCAGTTTAACAACATCCTATGGCAAAAAAGCTGTTGACGTCGACATAAATTATTTTTTGAATAGTTCTCACCATTCGCTTAATTGCACAACAGCCTTAGTTGGTTAGTTGACACTGTCATAAGAAAGACGAATAGCGTCGCCCTCCTTCTGTCTCCAAGCTTGGGACTGGCACTAGCAGAGTACAGGCAGTGGCGGAGTCTTACAGCTTTATGTTACTAATAATACTAATAATACTAATATTTACTAATAATAGACCCCGATAGTAGTAAAAGATGTGTTAGAAAGACCACATCATGAACAAGATCTATAGCTACGGAGCATTAGAAACGTTGTTGTTTTGTTTGAGATATGGAAGGGGAAGAGCAGCTTAGATAGGCTACTAATATGATCCGAGTTTATCCCACGTCATTTTATTAACAGTTTAAGGCTAAGCTGACAAAAGTCGTCACACTTACAGTCGGTCTATATACACTTAGTACTGATCGCATGAATATATGTAGCGTATTCATTAGAAGAAGGTCATAAAACATTTACTTTACCTTAGTGGATTGGTTGCATGAAGTATAATACGAGCTTCTGTTAAGGATCCGGACGTCAAGATATTACGTCTAGCGGATGGTTATGTATCGTGTGAAGGCAGCGAACAACACTAAGCTACGATAATAGCAGCGCTGCAGCATTACACAAGAGGAAATAGGCCTACCAGTTAAACAATAATTATCATTTAACGCCTCCTTTATGATGTGAATTGCCTAAATGTAATGTCTAGGCATTTTAGGCCCGTCTGGCATTTAGACCAAAGTATGACTGTGAAAACGTGACGAAGGAACTCGTGACTCAAGCGATTATTATAGACTTCTGCAACCAGTTCAATTAAGCATATAGCCAACTGACTTATTTTTCTTCCGAATGGGCGTTGAGGATTCATTCAAACAACGAAATGAATGCAGCACGCAGAGTATTATGACACTCCCAGCCCAGGTTTCTTCGCGAACTCTTCACCATCCGCCCATCCCGTTAGACCCCGTCATCGTTAAAGATCGCTCTTTCCCGTCCCCTGATTTACGTGTAGGTCTGCTGCTAATCTCGTGTGCTCCAACCGATCGAGATTCCACGCTGAATCTCGACTCTCGAACGATCTCCATACTAAATTCCGGAAATTCTCAGCGAGAGACAGACATACAGCCAGAAGCCAGACAGACAGACAGACAGAGACAGACAGAAACAGGCAGACAGACAGAGATAGAGACAGACACAGACAGAGACAGACAGACAGAGAAAGACAGAGAGACAGAGATAGAGACAGATAGGTAGGTAGGTAAGGGAATGCCGTGGAATCAGGATATGATTTGCCTCAATGCATCTACCTCAACCTCATCTATCCATCACCCTCTAAAGACTCACCTCCGTAAAACTTCCTAAGTCCGGATCCATCCACCACTCCGTATTCCGATCTCCCTGCCAGCCATAAAAGGATCTTGACCTGTGACCAATTTTTACACTACCTGTATGCCTATCTATTTTTTTTTACTAAGCGCCCGCGACTTCGCTTTATTTTGCGTTGTAGAAATCTCGATATTACGATTACGACATATAGCACTGGATAGTCCTACGCAGTGCATATTTTAACTGTATAACTACCGGGTACTGGGACAAATGTCCCAGTAGTTTTATGATTTGTCCCAGTAGTTTTGATGATTTTCCCTGGTAATACTCTACTTTCAATGTTAGTTTCCAATAACATTGAAAGTAGAGTAGCAAAATTTGTCCCAGTAGTCCAAACCCGTTAAAATATGCACTGGTCCTACGATAGGCCTACGTGACCCTAACCCCGCACGTGTCACCAAACAATAACCTACATTTAGGCCAATATCACTTTTTCGGCAACGCTTATAAAAATTGAGAAACAAAAGCGGTCGTAAAAATCATGATGACTAAAGCGTCATTTGCAGAAATCTGATACTGAGACGATTTAAATTGACAATGACTTAAACAACCATAAAAATGCATTCAAGGCCGTAAACTAATTTTACGAAGTTTTCTACACTGCCTCGGATACTTAACTCTCAATACGAACCCTTTTTGATTAGACGTAACTTTGTATCGTATTGTATTGTAGTTGCATTGTATTTTTTATGATTTATAAAGCGCTTCTCACAGCATAAGCCTTTCAGAAGCGCTCCAAGTGCGCGGTACTCCGAGAGAAAAGGAAGGTTTTAAAGTCAGAGAAAGAGGTAGCCTATTGATGCCACCATGCAGAGACGTTGTATCCTTTGTATATGGTGTCCGGTCACCACAACTTTTAAAAGCGGCGGTGACGGTCACCAACACTTTTGGTCCTGTGCTGAAATACTCTTGCGACATGACAGCGCTGTTATGGTTTGAAGCAAGTTCAGCCAACGACAATTAATTAACTGCTGTGCATTCTCGTCCTCAGCGAGTCCCAACTTAACAGCAGCTGATGCTCTGCCTCCTCTCTCTGAGTCTCTGGTCTCTTTGGACTCGGACCACCACTGGACATCGATCTCTGGACAACCCCTCTGATACGACGCAGCGCTCGTCAATAAGCTGGTGCCCCGCGGTTTGCTTTAGAGCAGCGCTTTAGATAGTTTAACATTACGATTACATGTATGATCGCAATGCTGATAGTTGCATTTACATGTAAATTTATATACAATTAAATTTATATACTTACTTATTGTTTCACGTTGCATAAATTTGTATATAGGGAAAGTTAGGGAGGAGGGAGAGGGTGAAGGCGAGGGATGGGTAGGGGGTTGGTCACCACCACAATGTAAGGCAAAATTACGCCTTTGCCCTCTTGATCAAACTATACATCAACCACACTGCGAGTCGATACACATTGAGCCCAACACGATAAATATAACCTGCATGGTTTGAAATCAAATATACGAATGCAAACAATTCAGTGTCGCTTGTATACCAGTTATGTGCATCGTACAACAAGCACCGTAACGCTATACAGAAGCAGCAGCAGCTGTTTGATTCTCTATGTAACATCTTTAGTCACTGGTTAGATCCTGCTCAAGTGATACGTCACAATCACACGGTGGCATTTTATCGGTCAGTTAAATATATATTATGTGCAGACGCTTTTCTATAGCGACCGTATGACCTCAATGACCCTGTTCATTTTTCATTGGGTCAGATGTTTTACCACCGTTGTCCGTTGGAATAAGGGCCACGCCCTTTAAGTTCCCTGTTTATGGACCGAGCTAAACCGAGATCCAGTCTCCAGATCTCCTAACACGCAAACCATACGACTTACATGTATAGTTAATAAGCATGGCTTGGCACCCATTCAAAACGGGCAGCGGTGGTCCCTGGAAACGATATTTCTTATGAATTCCGAAAATTTTCGGTTCCTCCACCATCATTGTCAATCACCCGCCATCATCTGCCTATCTATCAGCCCTCGAGCTATCCACTAACAACGGAAGTCTCACCTCTTCAAGAACTCACACTCCGACTCACCTGATCCTCCACCTTCCAATTCTCGACCTAGGCGACACCCGCTTTAACAGCTACTCTGCCCCTCTGATCCTCTGGCAACCGGACTCGGACCTCCATCTGACTACCCTTTGAGCAATCCCTCCGCCTCGGTGCAGCGCTCATGAATAAACAGGTGCCCTGCGCTTGGATTTCGACGTGCAGCAGCGAATGAAAGAGACCAATGGATCGGTTGGAGAACTTGAAATGAGACGGTCTCACGGATCCTATGGGTTGCTGTAGCAGTGATGTGTACGCGTGTGATGTCGTTTGTTTTTGTTCACTACCTTTGTCATTACAGAGCACCCGTTCATCTTTGGAGGAGAGGAGGAAGTAAGAATTATAATTAATTGCAACAGCTGACAGGCATTTGATTGGCTGGCTGCGTAGAAAACTAATTACACTAATTATCTTCTGCAAACATGACTCACAAAAGATGATGGAGAATTCAGGAAAAAGCCCCTAACTGTTAAAACAATTTGGCTAAGGTTCGCCTCCTGATGGCAGTTTATTTAAGAGATTTTAAACTCGGGTTAGCAATGTTCGAGCATACCCGGTACCCAAATGGCCCACAACGAATGCGAACAACGACAACTTATTGAGACCCAAACAGGAAGTCAAAATGGACTTCACAACGTTTTGGCAGTGGACACCTTGTTGATCCAAACCACTCAGACTTCGAACAGTTACTTCCCATGATGGTTTAGGGTATTGTGGGTCTAATTTAGACAGTGTGAAGAGCTTTCGTTTCTTGGACCGAGCTATAACAAGTCCTTGACGTTTTAGAAGTTTTATTCCAACAAAACAGCCACTTAACTACGTAGGCCTACATCGACGCAGGTCTAACATAAGTCAACTATAATTTACACATCTGCTGTAAATCTCGTTCTGTCGGTCTCTCTTCTCCCTCCGTTCACAGCTGAGCCTTCAAACTTCTAACTCAACGAGAAGTAAACATTGACGATCAGTGCGACCACTCTCCATTTTCTGAAATCCCAAGGAGTGGTCGCACTGTTGACGATCCGCTTCAACCTAGCTCTTCCCTGCCTGTCCCCACAGCACCACACTTCCGGTGGACTCTGTGCCCAGTCCGCTTTTGGTCGGCGCGCACTATCTTAGGCGCCTATGCTTGCGGTTGAGGCGCCTATTTGCAGGCGCCCAAGGTCAAACCGCCTACTCGGGGCCCAAGGTCAAACCGCCTACTCGGGGCCCATCAACTGTTAATTATAACCGCAATTCGTCAAACCATTTGATATGTCGTCATGGGTCCCATTTTATATACCGATATGGGTCCCATCTGGGCAGCCCATATGACAGGGATGGGCAGTAATTGAAATTACGCAACTGAAATTAGGCTACTTGAAATCACGTAACTTGTAATTGGCAATAATTATTTGTAATTCAATTACATTTTCCCATGTATTTTGTAATTTAAAATTATATTTCATGTCCAAGAGTAATTTGGAATTTGTAATTCAATTAGGTCTACCATTCTAAGAGTAGTTTGCCCATCTCTGCCATATGGTATGGTGATATGGGTCTCATTCGGGAAGCCCATTTTGTATGCTGATATGGGTCCCATATGGGCAGCTCGTATGGTATGTCGACAAGGGTGGACTACCAAGATCATGATCATACTTTTCTTGCAGAGGTACTACTGGTATATATTTAAGCGTGCAATTGCCATTTACATGATAGGAAATTGACATAATAAGACAGTTTAAGCGATAAATGTCAACATAATTTTATCACATTGTTGAGAATATTTAACAGAATCACTCACACGAAACTCTGGATCGAAATTAAGAGCTCACTGTAGGCTCTCTGCTATTATGCTAGTTTTTTTTATTAATATGCTAATATCATAATAATAGGCATATGCAGACAGTTCACAGATTAATATGATGATTTTAGCATATGTACAAAAATAATTAGCATACGAAAGAGTTAATTAACCTGTGGTATCTGACGAAAGTGTTAATTAACCTGTAGTATATATCTGACGATAATATATACCAAAAGAAAAAGTTAAAAGCAGATTTTTATATAACAGATAACTTTTGCTATCAGTCAGTTGTTCTCTTTGATACGGAATTTTTCCTGCTGCCGTCATCATCGTAAACGTCTTTGACTTTTCCAGCCTTCTTCTTCTCCGCCTTTCCATCAGCCTTCTTCTCATCTTTATCCCGCCTTTCCCTACCATCCGCCTTTTCCTTAGCCTCATTCCCTTTTACAGTTTCCTTTCCTTTTCTAACACCTTCCTTGTCTCTCTCCTTGTCCCTGTTCTCGTCATTGTCCCTTTCGTTGTCCTCTTCGTTCTCTTCCTTGCCCTTCCTCTTGCCTGCTCCCTCGTCGTCTTCATCCTCCTCATCCACATACTCATCCGGTTTCATCTTTTCGACGGTTTTTTCCAGACGGTCGATCTGCTCCTGAAGATGGTCCATCGTCTCCAGGCGCTTCAAGTAACAAAAAAGGCAAAAATTGGTCCCTTCTTTTTCCAATTTCTTTACTTTCAATATCTATAAATTATTTTGTAATCTTCAAGTTCTTCAATGTACCTGACCTTAAATAGGCTCAAACGTCCAATCGCGCCACTCCTCAAGATGCAAGGCTTTCTCCTTCAGTTGACTGTAGCTACCATCATCCAGTCCAACAGCATCTGTCTAGGTCTTCCTCTCCATCTCTTTCCTTCCATTCCCCTTCCATGATAGTTCTCAGAAGGGAAAACACCCCTGTCAGTACATGACACTGTGACCAATCCACTTTCTCTGTCTTCCTCTTGTAGCAGCCATAAGAGATCTTTCCTCTTCCACCTTTGTACACCTGTATAGTACCTCTTCATTTCTATTATGCTCTGTCCAACTAAGTTTTCCCATCCTGTGTCATACCCAAAATCCTCCAACTTTCAGATATCCTCCTTTCTGATGGTTCTATTAATCTATTATACTTCTAATACCTAGGGCTCGAGGACACAGACATAAATTACAGGAAGCCGAAAGGAACATCAGGACATAAATTCTTCAGTGGAAGAGTTGTAGACTAGTGGAGAATTGTTTGGAGTTGGACGATAGTACTGTGGACACTATCACAGTTTACAAGAGGCTGATAGGATAGAATCGACAGATAGGCTACATATTAAGCATAACAGGTTAACTTTCAATGGTTCTAACACAGACTATACGTCTTCTCATCCTCTTAAAACTCTTGTTATGTTATGTTTCACAGCTAAATAATTAATTAAATTAATGTTGTAACTCGTTTACCATTTTTTCCTCGTGTTGCATTTTCATCGCCACAACGCCCTTCGTCACCTGAATGGCATTTGCCAACATCCGAATCTTATCATTTTGCTGTAAAACGTAAAACAAAAACGTACTTTGTAGCTTCTATAGCGGTCGGTGTCTATCGCGCAAAGCACGAACCGATGGCGCACCACAACAAGCCACAATCAAGTTCATTATGTCGAAAATCAGTTCGCTAAGTCAGGGAGGCAGCTTATGGTGGATAAGCAGTCACCAATGCTCTCCTCAAAGTATATACATAAACGCCGGATTACAGTAATTGACATTACTGTAGATACTGGTACATATAATGGACAATTTTGTATAGCTACATGAGTTAGAGCACGATGGTGGCTTAATCTTTTACCGATAGTGGCTTATATAAGTTATAATTCTCAGAGATTTGAATCTTGGGCTAACACGGTCCTTACACGGTGACCTTAAATAACTTGTAGAGAGTGACATGGGAGACAATCTCGTCCCCATCCCCGCCCCGCAACAAGTAAGTCTTCCCCATCCCCTCTCCATCCACGCAGGGTTTGTCCCCATCCCCGCCCCATCCCCGCGGGTTTTCTACCCATCCCCACCCCATCCCCGCAGGACGACATGACATTACCCGCAAAAGTTTACACCAATTAAAATTTTAAAAATAACATATTTTAGCTTACAAAGCTATTTGTATTGCTGACTGCATTAGTCTGCTATTATCTTATCGACAGTTTGCATTAACCAAGTCTTGACCATTTCTGACTAGAAGGCTTCAGGAAATAAGAAAATCTCCTTATCAGTTCTCAAGTTCTTAACATCACCCGGGTTTCTTGCCAGCTCATTCCCCATTACCGTGTTATTACTGCGATAGTAAACCCCATTACCGCGATATTACCGCAATTGCTGTCCCCATTACCGCGGTATTACCGCAGTTGTTGTCCCCATTACCGCGGGATTTACCGCGGTTACCGCGGTTTCCCCGCGGGGAAATTCCCCATGTCACTCTCTAATGACTTGCCATCCATTCAAAGGGGCAGCGGTAGTGAAGGATCTGAGCAGATCAATTCCGAGCGCTCTATAATCAATCGGAAACCGTGTGCCCAAACTGACAACCATAGCTTTAGAGTGGCGCTTTAGAAATTCTAAGTTTACCATAGATCTAAGATTCCACTTACTGCTTTTTCGTTGGCGTTGTTGTCCGCATTCTTTTCCCAATCTTTTCGGAGTTTCTCCAGATCTTCCTTCCTAAAACCAGTGACTGCTCAAGTCATTATTCCAAATCATAGTCAATAAAGGAAATATAACATACATATCTATACATGCCTTAATGTTTTGTTTCTGCCTTCGGGCGTAATAAACTAAAGTACTGATATCTGAATGAAAGAATCTGATGCATAATATGTATGTACGGTACGCATCAAGACACTGTTACGTAATACTGATCCATCCTATCAAAGAACAAGATGAGAAGAAGAGAAGAAGAGGAGTCCCTTAAGTTGACCCTTAGGCAGCCATGGGTATGAAGTGTTAGCGACTTTATTTTCTTAGCCTCGGCATATGAGGGCGGGTGCCAGCCTTCTCTGTCGCCACCTTATCTTCTCACCGAAAGTGTACGGTCAATGTGCTCATTATAGCTGAGTTGGTTAGGGGTGCAGAGGGGACAGAATTGAACCCCCAACCTCTTGTTTTACTCTAAAAATACATCAAACTGATATTTGAAGATGTCGTTTGAAAATAAATAGAATTAACTCTAATTAATAGAATTAGAATACGGTTGAAATTACAGTAAACCAAAACTAATCAGTAAACTAATTAATAAACTAATTTAAACATGCCGTATACCTGGCACACGCGTCCAAATCCTTCCTCAGTAGACGCAATTGGTCCTCTTCCTTTTTAAACTGAAATAAATTGATAATTAAATTAAGTCATATTTATTGCCTATATATATAGCCTACACAAATATATTTTTATATATATATATCCTAGATGTTTGCCAGTCCTGCGAGAAACTGGTAAAGACCGTGCAGAAAAATAAAGCTGAACTAGTCAACTTCGATGAAGATGCATCTTTTTTAACAAATGTTGCATTGATTCAATGTTCCTACGGATCTGTTTGTGTGCTCTCTTACCAATTCTTATGTCCCTTTACAGTGGCGCCTCAGTATGATCACCCCCATACCCAAGATTTCCCGTCCTCTTAAAGAAGCTGATTTTAGACCCATCTCTATCACTTCCATCCTCTCACGCATCTTGGAGAAAATGGTTGTACGTAGGTACTTTTACCCTTTTATCACTCAACCATGCTCTAACAGGATTTTTACGGACCAATTCGCTTTCCGCCCTTCCGGATCCACATCTGCTGCACTGATATCCATAACCCATGAACTTCAATCGATGCTCGAATCTGAGCCCTATGTTAGGCTCCTGTCTCTTGATTTTAGTAAGGCTTTCGACACGGTTAGACACAAACACCTATAGCTGATTAACTAGCAGCTCAACCCATTCCGGATTTTTTGTACAACTGGATACTTGCTCTCTTGCACGAGCGTCAGCATTGTACTAAATTTGGGGGTGAAATCTCTCCCCTCTGTACCATTAATGCCAGCATAGTGCAAGGCTCTGGCCTTGGACCTACTGATTTTGTCATAGCTATTTGTACCCTTAAACCTAAATGCAGTGGAAACCGCCTTCCTAAATATGCCGACGATAGCTACTTGCTGATTCCTGCTTCCTGCATTGACAGCACTCTTTCTGAACTTGATCATATCTCTCAATGGGCATCCATTAGCAATCTTAAATTAAACCATGCTAAGACCAGAGAAATGGTCGTTAGACGACCGAGGTCCAAACCTATTGCCCTCCCTTCCCTCATCCCTGGCATCGAGCGGGTCCAGGAGATGGTTATTTTGGGTGTCACTATCTCTGATCGGATTGGCTTTGGGGCACACATTGACAAAATATGCTGCAAAGCCCGACAATCCATGTTCGCGCTACGTGTTTTGGTCGCCCACGGTCTCCACGGTCAACGTCTCTTTGACGTTGTTAGAGCTACTACCCTCGCACGGCTACTTTATGCCTCCCCTGTTTGGTGGGGATTTGCCACTGTAGGGGAGCGTAAACGCCTTAACGGTATTCTGAGAAAATTTACCCGTTCAGGCTTCCTCCCTGCCGATTTTCCTAGTTTCGACAAACACTGTTCTAGAGCTGATTCTACTCTTTTCCGTTCAATTCTCTCAAACCCTTGTCACGTCCTTCACGACCTCCTCCCTCCCCGTAAGGTCACTCCATACAATACGCGACCCAGACCACATGATCTCACCCTACCTAGAATTGATGCCTTTGCTAAAAGAAGTTTTATTATGAGAATGTTATATGACTTTGCATAAATGTTTGTATTATTTATTTTTCTGTAAGCTACTGTGCGTTTGCTGGTAGTCAAATAAAGAATATTCTTACTTACTTACTATCGTCCTAAGCTTAATTGCAGCAATAATATTAATTTTGTGACAGGTATGTGTCTTTGATTTCTGGTGATTAATTTATGTAGCAAATGTGTTATCTACAGTAGTACTGCTGTGTTTCATTACTAATTCTAACTAATTCCACACGTATTCCTTTGAAAAAAAGTGTCTATGTTTTTCTATGTTTTTGGAGCTATTACCTATGTTTTTTCGAAAATTTAGAGTGGTAACAGTGATGCTGGAGGACAATATAACCTAGTGACGATTAAACGAGAAATGGATTATATAGTGTAGGAAGCGATCCAGTTAAAGGTGTCTAAAATAGCAATGTTGCGCAGTTTCGATTGTTTGACAACATTTTGTGGTTGTCACCGCCGTTGACATCGATAGGGGGACCTGAATGCACATTTCGACAATACCCAAAAAAATGGAATATATAAGGCCGGAAAGAACTGAGTTTAAGGTGTCTAAAAGTTTCAATATTATTGTAGCTTTCGATGTTTAACGACATCTTGTGGCTGCCACGTTAACCTTACCTTTACCTATGGATGTCGATTTGGGTTTCACAGCCACCAACTTAACGATTCATTTATTGATTAAGAAACAATTTGAAATGTCAAGAGAATCGCCGTCACGTGATACGTGATTGGTGTACGCTCTCTCTCTCTCTGTGCCTCCTAGCCCTTCTCAATTCCTGCTTCCTCTTGCGGTCAGCGTTAGTTTTTCAATAAAAGATATACTTTGTGAACA
>JACEVL010001894.1:0-22358 GCA_020284085.1 Aporrectodea caliginosa
TTTAAAATTTTTTTTCCAAAAACAAAATTTTGTTGCAAAATGTTTTTAACCCAAAAGAGGGTCCCCAAAAATGTCAGGCACGAATGAGGAATTTTTTCGCCTCGAAGATATAATTATAAAATTATATAATTTCCCAGAACTGGCGTAAAATGTTATTACTTTTAACCAGAAAGATGGTCTCCAAAATGCAAAATCAGGCACGAATGAGGAAGGTTTTCGCCTCGCAAGATATAATTATGAAATTATATAATTTCCCAAAGAACTGATGTAAAATGTTATTTGGCCCCTACTTTTAACCAAACAGATGGTATCCAAAATGCACCATTAGGCCTACACACCCCAAATAAAAAGTTCCCTACAGCCTCTTCCCAGACCCCTACCCTCAGAGAGGTTGGAATCTGCGTAATTTTTGGGAAGATGGTTACGCCACTGCTAGATGGTGTTAGACTGTTAGTTTACATAATATTAAAACTAATAGGCCTACCTAAGTTATTATAATTTTTTAACTTCATAATACTTCAATTTTTTCATTTGCAATATTTCATTTCTTAGCCTTTCAGCGCTGTACGCGCGTGCGTAAGTGCGTAGGCCTACGTCTAGCGGCGCCCCTGGCTTTAGGTATAGGCGATACAGGCGGCTGCCTAGAGCAAGGGGCGGCACATTCCGGCAAAATACATGATGATCACTTCCGTCAAAACGATGTAATTTAGGCCTATGAGGCTATGAGTAGCCTAAGGGGCGGCATTTGTGTCCTTGCGTAGGCCTATAGCACAAACTGTCAAAGACTGCAGTCAAAGGCCACCTCTGTTTTACTGTTTAGATGTTCCTTGGATGTATGTAGCCTATGCCACGTAGTCAATAGTCATCCCGTCCTAAATAAAAAGGAACCGGAACGCCGGCTTCAAGCGTCATGTTAATATAGAAATTTTAGTTTGCTTCCTACAGGTCTGGAACTCTGCTGGAGGAGTTTACGAGCCCCCCCTTCGAGATGAAGAGGAGGCAGAAGACCAGAGACTCTTGCAGAGATCCTGTGTGGCCGAGTGGGTTGGTAGCCCGCTCTCCACGCCGGCGGCCCGGGTTCGATTCCTGGTCGGTCGGAATTAATTTCTCGGATCTTTACTGCGGGTGGCTCGGTCACGCAATATAAACGTGGAGTACGAGGTTGCTTTCTGCCTCCGATACTAATCATCTTCGATATGAAAAAGTGTCGTTAAGCCGAAAGTACAACAATACAAAGCATACATACATACATACATGCATGCATACATACAACACAAGAGTGACAAGACTCTTCCAGGCAAATCAGACGGAAGGGTTTGCGATGGGAACAAAGCCAAACTATTGACACTTTTCACACGAGATATAATATCTTAAAGCCTTTTTCAGTTTTGTGATCGATCAACAGTGAGCTTCTGATTTAGGCAGATATCACTAGACTCCAGGGGCGTCCATCCCCCCTTACGCCTATGAAGCATTCCCCCTCAAGTCATCAGATTGTCCCCCCTCCACCACAGCCCCAGACGATCGAGTGGTCGACTGTCGAAACAAGAGAAAATATTGTTAATCGAAATTTGAAACACAATTTTACTGTTAGATTCTTTAACTTTTAGTTCACTAATCAAGCGCCATTATGCATTATAAAATATGAAGGCTTGTACATAGACAGACTCTGACAGAGGCATACCACGAGAGAGGCCAGACAGTACCAACATAAGTGCTAAAAAAGCCTTCCTTAGAGCAGCAGAGCGCGTACGTAGCCAAGCGATCAACTATTTCGTCCAGTAGTGATAGAGTAGCGTCTCGGTCACAGGCTAATACTGTCAGAGGGGCAAACCAGTCATCAACCATGGTTGATCTCCGTCGATTTCTCACAATGCTGATGCCACTCGTTACTCGCTCAGCTGAGCAGCTGGTCACGGCAAGGAGACGAGAATTTTGTACAGGCTGGTGAGCATGGGGTAGCCTGAAAGTTGACAAATCACACGTAATGGCTTAATATAACTGCTTTAAATCCACTGTCCGGTCGACAGATGTGTCTTTTACTCGTCATCATCGTCACTGCCTGTGCCTGTATCATCTATAGGTGAATCAGTTCAAGTTAGGTCGCAGAAGTTATGCAGGTTAGCTATACTGTCTGTCGGTACGTTATCCTCTGTTAACAACTTCCTTGGCATAAAATTATCCATTTCTTCAAATATACCTAGCATGACATTGTCATCCTGGAAACAGTCCTGTATTTGACAAGCAACACTATCCAGTGTTGTAGTGTAAACACCAAAACGATAGTGGTCTGTGCTACTGAGCACCACATTTAGGCCTATTGTCCTTTACTCAGTTTCTCGCCATGTTGCCTGGGTGATCGTCTTGTTCGATGAACCGGAAAGTTTGCATCAGCATCATGGACCGTTGCAATCGTTGTGCTTCTACAACTAGAGACTACCCTGAATGTTCTCTGATAAGTTTCAGTTTTTGACTGCACTGACTTATCAGCTGAGCCGCATCAAATCAAAAAACAAATCGATTAATTTCTAAGATGGAAAAACCGAGGAGACATTTAACGTATTACAAAAATTTCTTCCCCCTCTGAAAAGGCTATGAAGATTTCTGCTTCATTCCCCCCATGGGATGGACGCCCCTGCTAGACTCTAGTCTTTAGGTCTAGTTAGGCTATACATATGGCCTGTTGCCCGCGGGTCTAATTTAAAGCGTTGCATAGAAAGAGAGTAGAATTGTGTAAAACATATTTTTATTTAGGAGACAAAACGAGAACAATTTGCAAATCAAGGTCAACGAGAGAATGATCTGATGCGAACTAATTATCTGCATCACAAATTTTTAATAAAATCAATTGATCATCGTAACAATACCATGTTTAATTAACAGAAATTAGGATGATTTGATTTTGACAAAGCAGAACGTAGTTTGAGGAAGAAGCAGTAGAAGAAGAAGTAGATGAAGAAGAAGGAGGAGGAGGAGGAGATGAAGAAGAAGAAGATGATGATGGAGAAGAAGAAGTAGATGAAGAAGATGAAGAAGTTGAAGAAGATGAAGATGACGAAGAGGAACTCTTCCTCCTCTATCCCCACCTTTCCCTTCCCCACCTGCTCCTCATTTCCCTCCTCTTCCCCTCCATCCTCCCCTTCCCCTCCCTCCCCACATTCCCTCACTTCCCCTCCCTTCCCCTCCCATCCTCCCCTTCTCCTCACCTCCCCCAACATCCCCTCCCTTTCCCTCTTTCACAGAAGAAACAGAAGAACAAAGAAAAGTCAAACAAGAACAGGTCGAACAAAGAACATTTCTGATGAACAGTCTGAATTAAACGTTATGACAAAATTAATCGCAGCTCTCCTCTGCAGCATCATCACACTCCTCTTCCTCCCTTTCTTCATCTCGTTGTTGTCAGCCTCCTGTAAAGAAAGCATTACAGATAAGATATATGCCTCAACATTTAAATCAATGATCAAAGTCTTGAACAGCTGTCACTGCCACATGCAGTCTGATAAAGTTATTTTAATAATCTATTTTCAGCAGAGAAGTAGCAGAGATATTAATGCCACATTTTAATTAATTACATGATTGTATTGATATGGCTTGTGCACAGAATAGCAAGTACATTACTTAGCTGTGAGGTACCAGTGGCGTCGCCAGGGGGATAGGGGGGCTTAGCCCTCATAACTGCGGCTCAGCCCCCCCCCCAACAAAAAAGTGGGAAATCACTGCAAATCACAGGGAGGAGGGGACTTAGGGCTTGGAGCTTTATCCCCCCCCCAAACCTGAAATCCTGGCGCCTCCACTGGGTACGACATAGCATATCACAGCACATACACATCACTGTCTTCAAGCAGTATGTTGAAATCTGCCATGTAAAAACCTCGTGTCCTACAGTAAACTTGTCTTATGTGCAGTTAAATGTAACTATTAAACTTGAGAACCGAGACAGTCGAAAATTATAATATGGCTAAAAGAAGTCTCAGGGTCACAAACAGACAGGAAGCATAACAAATGTCTTGATATTATACAGACTTATGTTTACGCCAGGAACATTTTATAATCAATGTAATTAACTAATTGGCATTACCTCAGCTTCGCAGCGTAGCTCCCTTGGCCCGACTGTGGCTAATACAGCTGTTCAAGATAATGAAGCATCTTTCCAGCGGCCTTAGCTTTCGCCTCTCTCTTTGATGCTCCAGATCCTTCATTAATGGAAAGTATGTTTAACATTCTTATTGCAATTAGCACACCAACATTTTCAATACTAAACAAAAAACTAATTCTATTCCTTCCGGTCTCATTGCATTGTTTCACAAATTTATTACTTCAAAGTGATTGCAACAAATAAAAGGCACACATACATAAACATTCATATTTAAAAGTTTATAAGTGAAGCAAGATGTTTACCGCTTCTCGATTCTTATTCCTAAACAAAGAGTTTCAAATGCCAGCCCGAATACACCACTAAGACAAAAGAATATCACACATCCTTTTCCCTCCTCAAAACCTTCTTCTCTAGTGGTTCTCGCACTTGGAGCGCTACTGAATGGCCACTGCTGTGAACGGTGCTATATAAATTAATAAATGCAATGCAATACAATAAATACATCAGTTACTCCAGAGACTCCCTCCATACCATGACTTAAGCTCAACAGGATGGAATACACTCTTACCTGTTTCACTGCGACTTCCACACTGAACATGACAAATTTGTTCAATTCCTTGCACAGTTCTCTGAACGTCAAACGAATAATCCGGTCTATCCTTCCGTAGACGCCAAAAGACTGTTTGCAAATCCGTAACAGGATCGAGATGATTTGGCGTGAAGACCACCCCTGTTGACAGTCTTCTAGCAATCAGAAAATAATTGCAAAACTGTGAGGAAAATATGTGCCTAAACGTGGAGAGAGTCATTTTCAGACATTTCCTCATTATGACACTTAGCGGACACTATTACCTCCTCGGCGACGATCACGCGCCGGCACCACGTAGACCCATTACCTCTCACCAGGGAAATACGCCTACGACCAACAAATAAGGCCCCAGTCCAGAAACCTAAGCGGCAGCGATGCTCCCTTAACCAGTCCATGCCTAACATGGGTTCCGCAATTTCGTTGGATGCCAGAAACTCAGTTTGGATCTCAAAACCACCCCCTATCTTAATGGGCACCCGAACCTCCCCTCAAAGACACGTATAACAGTCAAATTAGCAGCCATAAAAAAGCGATTGCAAGAGCGAAGTTCTAACCCGTCGACAGTAGGTGAAGACACCAGGCTGACTTCCGATCCAGTATCGATCATGTGGATGGCGTTCTTACTGGCTTGGTTCGACAGACTCGGGGGTGTCGTGTTGTTCCTGACCCCCGGGTCCGGTGACGTCGTAGCTTCATCCTCGGTCGACGCGGTCTCGTCCTGGCGATTCCTGGAGCGGCGTGCTTGGCTGCAGTTGCGGGCGATGTGACCGGCTTTTCCACAGTTGAAGCAGGTCACCGTCCGTCGCGAATTTTCCGGCTGGCGGTCTGGTTCGGGGCGAGCGTCGCGACCCGGTCCGTCGTGCGTCTGAGTTCCCTGGCGGAGCTCCCTGAATTGACGCTCGATTCGCTCGATTCGCTGCTCCATCTCTCGCTGGAATCTCCGCTGTTCGTCCCTCTGCGTCGCCAGAAACCGGTCCAGCTGCGCTTGCAACTGGGTGTTCACGTCGACTTCCTGGGCTCCACGCACTCTGTTCGGCGTTCTTCTCCGGTCATCGGGGTCGGTCGCTCGCTGGTAGGCATCCAGACGCAGCGCCGTCCGGTAAGCTTCATCGAGAGTCTTCGGCTCTCGCTCGCGTACCTCGAGCGAGAGTTCCCGGTCTCTCATCGCTTCCAAGAAGTAGTCCTTCGCGATAATCTGCGTGGTCTCGTTGGAGGGCACCGGGTATGCCAACACGACCAGTCGATGGATTTCATGCAGCAGATTACTCAGGTTTTCTTCCGGGCGTTGTCGTCGGTAGTGCAGCTGAGCGCGGAAGGTTTCTGTTTGGCCTTCCGTCCCATATCTCTGCCGGAGGCGTTCGACCAGTTCCTCGTAGCTCACGCCCGGTTGATCGCCGAAGTCCCAAAGGAGCTGCGTGGCGGCCTTCTCCAGCGAACATCGTAAGTAGTCGACCCGGTCCGTGGCCGTCCACTTGTTGTGCCTCGCACAGACCTCGAACTGCGCCAGGAACGTCTCCAGCGATCCCGTCCCATCGAACTTGCCTGGTTTAATCGGTGTCGGTCGGTTTCGCAGAAAGCCACCGACACTCTCCAGCAGATTCGACTTCGAATTGGTCGGCTCGTCAGTCTTTTCGCGGACGCTCGATCTCAAATTCAACATCGAAGTTGTCGGTCCGCGGACGCTCGATCTCAAATTCAACATCGAAGTTGTCGGTCCGCCAGTCTTTTCGCGGACGCTCGATCTCAAATTCAACATCGAAGTTGTCGGTCTGTCCGTCCTTTCTCGGGAGCTCGATCTCACCGGCTCCGGGTTGTCGAAGTCGAGATCGGCCAGCAGACGGCTCCGGTCGGGCGGCAGCTCCATCGTCGCTCTCCTCCCGGCAGGCGTCGACGTCTCTGGAGGCGTGCGGACGAGACCCGGCCTCGGATACTCAATCGTGTCCCCGTCGTCTCCCAGGAACATCTTCCGTTGATTCTAACGGTCGACGGCTGGCGTAAGAAACTGCGTCGATTTCCCGAAAACAGTTCTGTTGAAAGCGAAAACTATTCAGAGTTAAAGTGTAAACTCTTATACATGGCATAGAACTAGCGTGGCCTTGATGAATATCGATATACCACGTAGGCCTAATATCATCCCATTCCATCGTGTAGGCTATACAATAGGCCTACATAGACTTTCAAGAAAAAAATCCACACAAACGCTACGGTATCTTCTTAATTTTCGAGGATTCGGGTCTCACTTAGAAAACCTGGCAAACTTATGGAATCGGGGGCTGAAGGATATAGTGCGTAAATCAACTGGCGTCGTGAGTGTTGGTTATAGGCTAGTCAGCTTAGGCGTCGTGAGGGTCGGTTAGGGGTCAGGGTTAAGGTTAATGTCGTCATTAGAAAACCTGGTACCGTCCGGGGTCCGCACAGCATGCCAAAAGATACCTCAGCTCCCGATACAATAAGTTTGCCGAAAATCTATCTCGGGGATGCGGCCGAAGTTCTTTTGGGGGATTCGGGCCGTACCGACGGTGACATACCTCACACGAGGATGAGGAGGGCGCAAAAACTTAAGCATACAAATTTATTCGACCAGTAAAACATCGGCCACAATAAGTCACCTCAGATAGTAGCGACTAAGAGGCTGATCTACAAGAAGGAAAGTATATGAAACACAAGTATTTTACTTACCGAATAACCTAGTGAACTTGGACTTGGCTTTCGAGTGGCGCTTAAGACGTTTGGAGATTACGATTACTGAGTGAATCTGAAAATTTAAACAAATCGCTTTATGACGTAAACAATCCAACGACTGTCAATAGGAAAGCTGCAAAGACTTATGGGTAAGGTCCCGCATGATGATGATGATGATGATGATGATGATGATGATGATAATAATAATAATAATAATAATAATAATAATAATACTAATCTTCGTTTAATATTTTCAAACTGACATTTAAGCAGTATGATTACAAATCAGTATGAACCGATGATCACAAGTTATTACAGGAGTCGAATTTAACTGTATACGGCAGCCATGCAAGGCGCCCACCACGTCCTACATCTCATTTTACCAACGCGCCATCTCGCGAATGCACCCTTAGCACCCTCCCTCAATTCGGGCCTGATTGGAGTGTGTCGTAACCTCGTAAGTGAGTAAAATGATGATGCTTGTGCGTTCTGGTGACAGCTTTGACCCTGGTCACTATCCATCTCAAGTTCTCCAACTGAGCCATATGCACAACCACCATTGCCAATCAATCACGATCATCTGCCTCAGGCTCCTCTATCCATCACCCCTCGGGATTTCCACTCAAAACTTAAGTCTCACCTATTCAATCCCCACTCTAACTCTATCATTCCAACTTTTTTTTATTATTATTATTTTTTTTATTTCCAGAAGCACAATGCATATAACAATTAACAACAATTATAACTTGACTATTACATATCAGTGCATTGGCTAGGGAACAGGGAAGACCCAAAAGGGGCACAAGCCCCGCTTAATTAGGGTCACCCCTTTTAACAATAATCATTTATGGCTGGTTAGTCAGTTGAAAGAAAGAAAGGTTCAACTCAATAATGTTCTTAACTAAATAATAACTTCGAGATGAAGAGGGGGCAGAAGCCCAGCTACTGCTGTTGGAAAATTAGGCGGAATAGTCTGGGATGGGGACAAAGCCAAACAATTGCGCCGTGTATTGCAGGCTGTCTGTTCTGTTAGTAGTTAAGATTGTTTCAATTGCATAACATGTAAATGTACAGCGCAGTACAGTGCGTTTGTCAGGAGCTTATTAAAGAAAAGATATTATTATTATTATTATTATTATTATTAATTGACAATTTACCTACGAGATATAGGCTAATATCTTAAAGCCTGTTTCAGTTCGTGATCTTCTGATTTAGGCGAATTTCACGTACGTGACTTTAGTCTTTAGGTCTATTCGGCCTATAGGCTAAGCATGTAGGCCTACTTCACCAATTCCTACCTCCACTCCTACTCCTCTCCTTTCACCAATTAAGACCTAGAGCACCAAACCACACTCTCCCACCCAAAGACAACTATCAATTTATTCCCAGATCCTTATATAAAAATATTTACTAATTTATTTTACAATTGTCTAATTAACTTTTATTATCCGTTATCACTCATGTCAGCATTTCTGCGTTTTTGTCAGATTGTTAAACGAATATAATATTTGAAGATTCTGAAACCTTCGCGAGAGTCGTACTATTTCGGGATTATCTGACGTCACCGTCGTGACGTCATTGTTTACATTAGACTTCAAGATGGCGGTGGTCGAGGAAGAAGAGATAGATAATAAGTGTATGAGATGGGTCGTCGTCTGCGCTCGTTGGGGTCTCGTTGTCGTCATAGGAACCATCATCCTCTGCGCCTACTACCTCTACGTGGTCGTCCTCTGCTTGCGTAAAATTTCTCTCTTTCCTTGACTCGAATTAAACGATGCAAGCTCGGATAATAATTATTATTCTAACAGAAAACTGATAACGTTGTCATGCATATGCGAAACATCTCGAAATATTTCAGCGTCGTGTATTAGGCTATAAGCGGTGTAAAAGTATGAAATCAGAGCTTATAATATTTCTGCGTAGTGCTTCTGCATGAAGAAATTACTTCTGCGGCGGAAAGTTTTTCACATTTTAGGCTATCTAATAACGACTCTAACGGTCTAACCATAACCCTGACCCTAACCGACCGTCACAGCGCCTAACCTGTCCGTAACAGAAAGTAATGTGTCAGTTGGCGTTCGAATCTTTACGTGGAATTGATTGCAGGATTTCTCATAGTTTTATTTTCTGCAGGAGAAATTTCAAAATTATTAAAGCGCGACTCTAAAGCTAAGCGCAGGGCACCAGCTTATTCACGAGCGCAGGGCACGACTTCTCATGGTCGTAAATATAAAATCCCTCCAGTTTCTAACCTCACTTCGCATCTCACCTTGCACCAAGAATGAACTCCGCCGCTACCCGTAGTGCTAGACCCAAGCCTGGAAAAGGAGGAGGGTGACGTCAAACGGTCATGGTTGGCACAAAATGTTAAACATTGGAACAACTGCATGAGAGAGAGAGAGAGAGAGAGAGAGAGAGAGAGAGAGAGAGAGAGAGAGAGAGAGAGAGAGAGAGAGCAGTGGCGAGAGAGAGAGAGAGTAGGAGAGAGAGAGAGAGAGAGAGAGAGAGAGAGAGAGAGAGAGAGAGAGAGAGAGAGAGAGAGAGAGCAGAGAGAGAGAGAGAGAGAGAGAGAGAGAGAGAGAGAGAGAGAGAGAGAGAGAGAGAGAGAGAGACAGACAGACAGACAGACAGACAGACAGACAGACAGACAGACAGACAGACAGACATGCATTGTACCGTACACAAAGGCAGACAGATAGACACACAGACAAAGCAGAGAAAATACTAAACATGCAATTGCGGGTACAATAGTTTTTTCTGTTTTTCAGTTACGATTACCAACATGGCCGAAAAAGGTACGATATGAAATTGAGGTTATTATCTAAAATTTTGAATTCTTTTAAATTGTTTTTTTGGGCGAATGCCTTTAAATAAGGTTTAAGGTTGAAATAATCGTGAACAAGATTTTGTTTTTTTTGTCATGAAGACATGTTTTTAGGCCTAATTCAGTCACGAATAAGATTCTAACACATTAGGACCTACAGCCGATCTGTCTCACCTTTCTTTACCACCATAGTTCATGTATTTGTCTGCTCCCGCTTGGACTACTGCAACTCGCTTCTCATGTGCCTCCCAAAGCAGCGTCTCACCCCTTCAATCGGTTTTAAATGCTCATAGACCGACTCCCTCGCTTTGCTCATATATCCACATAAATTCTTGAAGTCTTGTGCTGGCGCTTATGCTGGATGCTTTCTGGTCTCCAAATCCCAGCTATTCAGTGCCCCGAAGGCCCGAAATACGTCTCAGACTGTTTGCGAAAGCCGTTATCTGCATCCTCAGATCGGCTTGTGCTTTTTGTTCCTAGGACTAAGACTGCTCTGGCCCAACACCGAGCATTTGCTGTGGTGGGTCCCTCCATTAGGAATTTCCTTCTCCCTCACAGCTGTCTTCCCCAGTGCCTGTGTCTGGAATTACTAGCCCTCTCACCTCTCCAGTTCCGGAAACGCCTTAAGACTTTTCTGTTCGCTGGCCCAGGCGCTTACGCCGGTTGAGAGCGCTGCCGATTTTGAGCGGCGCTATATAAATTTTCCATTACATTACATTACATTTGAGGGCTAAACTAATGACTGTTTTTCCTCACCGGTCCCTCACTCTTTAAAGGCGTTTCTTTTCCCCCGGGACCTTCGTGCTGAGAGCGCCTCTGAATAGTTATTCTGAGAGAGACGCTTTATAAATAATTAGATAGGCCTACGATACGCTACAATACTTTAAAGTAAAGAAAATCAAAACTCAAAAGTAGGCCTAAACCTAAAAAGCTATCATAATTTTTATTAATGACGAATAATGAAATTTAAATAAGTTTTAAGAATGGCATAATTAGCCTACAAATGAACGGATTTATCGGTAATTTCGATTGCCATCACCTTTATTTCTGTTGAATACGGTAACCGATTGGTAAGAGCGCTCGCCTTGTAACGAGGAGAGTACGGGTTCGATCCTCCACTGAGACGGTTACTGTGTAGGGACCTTGAGCAAGGTCTTCACTCACAACTGCTCAGCACCATCGATTGATGCTTGATCATTAGATAGTGGCGCTTTTCAAATGCATGTTACTAATAATAACATTAATTCTAATACTCAATTGGACAGACCTCGATCGTTAGTCGCTGGTGGCTCTTCAATCTATCGACCGACACACGACGAATTTCCTTTCTCCATTTGCCTCGACGAATAGCCGGTCATCTTCTTTTCCCTCGGGTTGCTCGCACTGGGAGCGCTTCTGAAAGGCTTTTGCTGTGAGAAGCGCTTTATAAATAGCCAAATACAATACAATACAATCTTCTACCATTGAGGGACTGCTCGTAGGCAGCGTCATCGTGTGTGCGAACGCTGTCACCTGTCATCGCTCTACCATATCGACGCAACTTGGTCCATCCGTTCATATTGACTTGTGAAGTTGTGATCATACTGCGTTATTAACTTATATCAGTTTGAATTAATAAACAGTATGATTATTATTAAATAATTTATTATCTTATTGACATGTGCATATTGTAATTTTCAGTGTTCTTCCTGGTGGTTATTCACGTGATAATCTTCCTCCTTGTTTGGAGTTACATCAAAGCAGTCTCCACGCGCATTGCAACAACACCCGATGAGGTTAAACAGATTCCTATTGCTTCAGGGCACTTAATATAGCTCATTTTCCTTTCCTCACCTTTCAAAAGTGCTGTACCTATGACAACTGACAGATCTAAACAACTGCGTTTTAAGACAGTTTGCAAATGTATGCGCCATCGAGTTAAAGACAACAGTACGTAGGCCCTAAGTGCAGTGGGAGACAGTTTCCGGAACGGTAAGCCTGAAACAGTCTCCCACTGCACTTACTGGATGTTTTACGTCTTCGTTGGTGTAATACATACCTCAGACTCCTCAGTATCTGCCGGCGAATCGAATGCAAATAAGTCATAGCGTAAATGCAAGATTTAAAGACGAGGCAGCCATGGGTATGAAGTGTTAGTAACTTCATTTTCTTAGCCTTGGCACATGAGACTGGTGACCAGTCCTCTCCCTTGCCATCTCATCTTCCCACCGACAGTGTGCTAACTATATTGGAGTTTGCTAGGGGACGCAGGTGTAAACGAATTCTCGAAACAGATTTCTGTCCTGACGGGGATTTGAACCTCCGACCGCTCGCTTGACAGTCCAGCAGGCTAACCACTAGACTATAACTTGAAGCGACCAGCAATGAATGCCTAGAGCCTCCTGATGTTTATCGCTATAATTATAGAAGTCGCTATCTTACGGACTGATCTTCTAGATGTTGACCTGATTACGGCTTGGTTTTGGTATCGCCATCGGTTGATGCCTTGTGCATTAGATGCCAGAGCAATAGAAGTTACTAATTACAATTATAATTACTGGATTACTTCACTATGGAACCAACTTCCTACATCAACTCGTTCTTTGACAATAACCGGTTGTCGTAAGGTGCATTGTATTAAATGGTGTCCATCAATATACTAACTGATTAATGACTGATGTAAATAGGGCAACCCTGATAGCGGAACCATATGTTCCTTTGGGTTTACCTATTGACACCCTGTATAAGATTGCATGAACTATGTGCCTGTATTATTATCATGGTGGTCAATAAATGTATTGATTGATTGATTGATTGATTGATTGATTGACTGATTGATTGATTGATTGATTGATTGATTGATTGATTGATTGATTGATTGATTGATTGATTGATTGATTGATTGATTGATTGATTGATTGATTGATTGATTGATTGATTGATTGATTGTTGTCCAGGTGCTTCCTTTCGGCTTTCGCTGTCTTGAGACCACTCTTTTCGCTCGGGTTCTTCCGCACTGCAAGGAACGCCTCTGATTGGGGTGCACTGCGAGAGGCGCTATATAAATTGATAGATACAATACAATACATTCGTTTTGTGATTGGTCTTTCTGGTGCAGTTCTACCTGCCGTCCGAAGTCCGGCGAAGACTCAAACGAGCGAAAACATCCGAAGAGCAGAACGACATCCTCTACGAGTTCGCACGAGATCTGCCGGTCAACTGTACAACAAAGTCTGGGGGTTCGTACACACTCTAAGGGGCCGTCCATAAATGACGTCACGCACCTAGGGGAGGGGAGGGATCGGAAATTTGTGACGATGTGTGACATGGGGTGGGGGGGTTTGGAGAAATGTGACGTCACATCAGGTCTATGTTATTAAATTTAACAAATAACAACAATTTAAATTTATTAATAACAGCACTATTTTTGAATATTAAATTTTCATTATTTTTTTATTATTTTAATTTATACGGGCACTACTATTAATAATTTTCTAATTATTTCAATATTTGGTCACCGTTAGATTTTAAAATATGCATGCTCTCCCTATTTGTTCCATGAAGGAGCATTTTGCTTTGCCATGGAAATTTGGTTTTAGGGGGTCAGAGCTTTGTGGCGTAATTTTTCAAGGGGGTGTTACTTTTGTGGCGAAGTGTGACGAGGGGAGAAAGTCTAAGCGACTTCATTTATTCTTGGCCTCGGCATATGACGCCTGGTGACCAGTCCTCTCTCTCGCCGTCTCGTATGCCCACTAACAGTGTGTGGTCAGTATCATTGTAGTTCAGTCGACTAGGTGCGCATGTGCAACAGATAGGCCTATCTTGGCACAAATTTAAGGCTATATAAAATATATCCGTGAAATCTACCCTCAATAGGAAAGTAGGCCCTATTTGAGTTATAAGTCAGCCCTTAGTATTTGGCCCCACTGTTAGCAGGGCCTACGTTTGTTTTCGTATGTTGTTTCTTTTTCGTGTTTGATGTTCGTTTGACATCTTCTTCTTCAATTTCTTGTTGTAGAAATTCGCTATTGTCAAATCTGTAGAGCCGTTAAACCTGATCGAGCTCACCACTGTTCCGTGTGCAAAAGGTCAGATTGGTTCATTCCAGGGATGGGCAAGTTACTCGGAAAAATGTAATTGAATTACAAATTACGTTGGGACATGCAATTGGATTTCAAATTACAAAATAGATGAGAAATGTAAATGAATTATTAATTACGTAATTGAAATTACGTAACTGGAATTACGTAATTTCAATTAGGCCTACGTAATTTCAATTATTGCCCATTCCTGGTTCATTCATTCGTTCATTCATTCGTTCGTTCATTCTTGTATTCAGAGCATTTATGTGGCGCCCTTGTTAGAGATATCTGCTCAGAGGCGCTCTCAAAGCTGACAAAAGAGAACAGTTTTTCCGTTGAAACAGGTTTGGCTGTTCTTCCAGTATTCCGTTCATTTCAACGTTTCATCTTCTACACGTTTTAGCCCATGTGCTAAATCACAGTTACATGTAGGCTAAGCCTATGTTAAGACTTAAGAGTGGTTTTGGAAACGGTTATCTTCGGGCAAGTTACTAACCCACCTGTAGCCAAATGAAGTCTATTAAAATAGGTTAAATATTAAAGTTAAACTGTTCGCTTATTCAATGTAACTTCTGCATGCAATTTCTTAGCACTGGAGACTCGTTTTAGCACGCACTTCATTTAAACCCAAATTCTGATATAACACAGTCAAAGACGTGGATCTAAAATTAATTCACATAGTATATATATGCCTACCGAAAAATAAACTGGTTATAATTCGGGCTGATTGTGAGGCAGTTCTTGATTAACTCCCAAAGAAGGTGTTGAATGAGATTCTGCTGGTGAATTTGTTTATCTGTGCACAGCTGAATAAGTTTGTTATGCTATTGTAAATGCTGTAGGTGTGTTTTAAAGATGGATCATCACTGTCCTTGGTGAGTTGCATTGCACCATTTCATTTCACTAAACATTATCCACATTTTGACACGTTTGCTTTACGATGCATCCGATGTACTATTAATGGACAACTGGTGGAGCACGTAGGCTACCTTGGTATACAAAGTGCGCAGGTTTAAAACCTTCCCTATAGCATAAACCTTGCTCAGGTTCCTATTTGTCCCTGATTTCAGTGTGCCGTGTTATACCCAGAGCTGTGCCAAGCTCCTCATTTTCCCTCTATGACTATAGCCCTAACTCTTCCTCCCTTAGGTTCCCTGATATAACTTATATTAACTTCTACCATTCAATTCTTTGCTTGTATATATAAATGTGTTTATTCGAATGTATTAATCTTGTCATGTACAGTGCTGTGCGTGTGCTAGTACTTCTCAGTAAAGAATATTCTTACTTACTTACTTAAGTACGAGTAGGGGAGGTGCATAGGTAAAAACTAGACACAAGTATTATGTATTTAAAAAATGTTTAAAATACCAACTTTTCGTACAGTATAGCTGGGCTTCATATTACCTTCAATTTTGAATTTCTTTACTTGGCATTACACTTTTTTTAAATAAACTCTGTTAAAGTTTTCCGAGTCTTCGTTTTTTACAGCATCTCGCATTTGCAGTGCATGACTTTATACGCTAAAATTTATATAGCGCTTATACTCTTCGTATTCGGTTTAAAAAACCTATTCGACCGAATTCGATTAAACTATAGGCCTATTTGGAGAAAACTACTAGGTTCGAATAGAAACATCAAATACAAATATTTCGTACAGACTAAGAATTCTTGCATGAAACAGCCACGTTAGTTGGGCCCACATTGGCATACCCCAAGCCGAAATTTTTCTGGTTAAGGGCTGGCTTGAGCAAATTTACGGCTGATTTTTCGGCTAACCGTATAGAATCGCGTTAACTACCTTTTTCGGCTATAAGTGCATCGGGTCGAACAATTACGGCTTGTAACGTAGTTCGGTCAAAAAGTGTATCGACTATAATAGAGAGATCCAAACAGCCAATTAATTAGACATTAGAACAACTGTTAAAAAAACGTTGCCATGCACAAATTGACAAAGTTCCAGTGGCACACAGAAAGTCATACGAAATAGTACTGTTTTAGAAGGTCTGAACTTGTGAGCTACAAAGTCACAATCACAACTGTTTCCATGTTCTAGCTGAACTTTTTCCGGCGGCTTTTTCCGTGAAATAACTCGGGGTTTTTTTGTGGCTAATCCGCAAAATTTCCGGCTGTTTTTCTGCTTGCAGAAAATCTTTCGGCTCGGCGGCTAACTGCGGCGCCTTAGGGATATGCACACTGGCGTATAGCTAGCCACAGGTTGCACAGTGCGGGCCACTTGCGAGCCCAATTAACTCTTGGTTGTCTTTAAATGTGAGAAGTTCCAAATTGACTCCATGCTCTAAAAATTAATTAAAGTCGTCAAACACTTGTTATACAAGAGAAATTGATTGTTACAGGACGAACAACTGCGTTTGCTTTTCGAATTACAAGTTCTTCCATCTTGCTCTGCTCTACGCAATATTCTACACGAGCTTCATGGCGATCAGCATGATCGGTGAATTCAAAAAAGTTTGGAATGTAGGTTCTAGTCATTTTAATTGTTATTCTAAAGGAATAGGAATAGAATTTGATAAAGAAAATGTATCCACGAGGTTGAGGCAGATCCACTAATTGCTATGAAAGTTCGCAGTTGGCTACCCTATTGTGAAATTCTAGATATAGGCCTACATGTACTTGACATGCGTGAACCGCATCGAGCAGCTGATGAGGACCCTGAGACGCGGACTATATCTACCACTTCAATCACCCAGCGCGACGGAGATGGCGGAGGAAGCTGATGACCGCTTGTTTAGATCTGTGCGTAACAACGAACACCACGTACTCCATCGGCTCTTCCCCCCGCCTCGCCCCTCTTGTGGACATGTGCTCCGCCCTCGGGCCCATGGCTTCTTTCTTCCGGACAAAGATAATCGTAACTTCATTCCTAGAGTATTATATAAAGACATATTCTAATAAATCACTTAAAATTAAATTAAACGATAACCAGAAAGGACAAGGTGACATACAAATGAACACATATATAAATATATGACTAACTAATGTAACAAGCTGCGTTCTGTCAGCCTGGTGTTCGGAATAAACGAAAATTGATTGATTGATTGACAACAATGGGTTCTCAACTCGGCTGCTCGCCTACTGCCCAATCTACCTCTTTTCGCTCATGTAGCCTATCAGATTATATACGGCATAATTTGTTGCTTTTGTTGTTTTCCTGTTTTCGGTTCATTTCGTTTCTTTTCTATTGAAATTCGCTCAGTTCCACTTATTGCTGACTGCATTACATTTTCTCGAACGTTAAAGAAACCTGTCTTCATCTGACTGATAGCTGGGTAGGCCTGCACAGCGCATCTGAGAGGATCTTAAGACGCGCTCTACAAGTGTTCTGTTACATTACATTAAGATACATAGACAATCCAGCTCTGTCGAGTACACTGACTGCACACTGTCAGTGGGAAGATGAGACGGCAAGGGAGAGAGGACTGGCCACCCACTCTCAACTCTTAGTAAGATTGTATTTGGCTCCAAAGTAGTCAACTCTTTGTAAGGTGTACAATTTATTTTTTAAAGCATTGTTTCGACGGTTTTTCTTTCTAAGACGTACGACGTTCGTCGATCCAACTTACACAGTTTTGAAATCGTCACCCTATTCTACGGATCCATTTCGTTTGCAACCGTCTTACTTGGATTGTATGTGTTTCATCTGGTTCTTGTCATGCTGAACTTAACGACTCTCGGTTAGTATGATTGTAGAATCTATCTATTTACTGAAGTTTTTGCGTTTGTATACTGTCCAGGGTTGCAAAAACCAAGTTTTTTCCAAAATGAAAAGTTGGTTTTTTGGTTTTGCTGATTTTAAGATTTCCCTATTTCGGATCATAAAAGTAATAAAAATGGCATGAATACCATTCAAATTTATCAGATGTATACATGAAATTAACTAGAACAGTAGAACCATAGAACATCATGTAACGAAAATAAAAACGACGATACAGCAATTGTCAAGAGAGTGGTAGAGACGCCATTTTGGCATCTATAATTTATAAATTTATTTAAAAAAACCAAAAATCAAAATTTTGCGTTTTTCTGTTTTCGTTTAAAAAGAAGTTTTTGCAGCCCTGGTACTGACTGATATTGTGATCTTATAGTGTTGATGCTCTGTCAATAAATGGCTTACTATTGCTATTGCTATTACTATTATAATTATAATTACTATATTACTCTGAACATCCGTGCCATCTTCAGCTGTCGACGGGAATCCGTTGGTCGGTTCCGCGTGTGTCGGGGGAACGCCACTGGTGACTCTTTCAGCTTCCTGTGCATTGTTTTGCTAACTGTATTCGTTCGTAATGCTATTTAACATCATATTGGATAGTGCAGAGAGCTCCTCTGAGTAGGCTACTCAGAGGAGCTCTCTGCACTATCCAATATGATGTTAAATAGCATTACGAACGAATACAGTTAGCAAACAATGCACAGGAAGCTGAGTAGGTATCTTGAAGGGGCGCCATATAAATATCCAATTACATTACATTTAATTGCATTTATAATATTGCTATTACTCTATATCTCCCCAGGGTTCACTCTGACTCAAGATTTCTATTCTCACCTCAAACTGTAAATTTCAGCCGTGCAGGGATCGGGAGCCTTGAAGGGGCGCTATATAAATCTTCGTAATGAATGAATGAATGAATGAATGAATATCTAATGATCACAGGGCCTAAGAAGTAAGAACTGTGTTTCTTGACATATAGTAGGCACTTGACACTGTTGAATATTGCGTAGTTGACTTCTTTGGAGTGTTTAGTATGAATATTTGAGAAATTGGCTCAAGTCAACCAAACACGATTTCATTCTAATAGGCCTACCCGAAATTTTGCTTATCAATTGTAGAAGACTTTGAAAGTTTGAGGAAAAGTATACAGTTGATATTTCTGATTAAATACGCTGAATTATCTTTAATCAGTTTAATCAGTAATCATGTAATTGAAAGTAACGTCGATGTATTTCCAACCGGCAGTTTTCACGGACCCGGTTCGATTCCCGTACGGCCCTCTGGGTTTAGCTGATGCCTTCATTCCCTAGGTGGTAGCAAAAGTACAATCAGCTTGCGCCTTGCATGGCTGCAAGCTTTGTTGATTAATGTCTTCTGTAATTTGTGTTCTTATGAATTGTTTAATCATCATAAAATTTACACTACAGCGCACTGTGTTTGTCAGGTGCTTCATTAAAGAATAATACTACTAATAATTATTATTATTATTATTATTTTATTATTTTATTTGTCTAGAGATGACCCAACTCGTCATTGTCCTGGTTAGCGAAAGTGCCTCGGAACGCGATTGCGTTATAGCGTTGTATCGTTAAAAAGATATTATTATTATTATTATTATTATTATTATTATTATTATTATTATTATTATTATTATTATTTGCAGGAATTGATAACATCCCAATTGAAATGATTAAAAACTTTGGAGAAAAGGCAATGAAAGAACTAGTACAACTATGCAAAGACATATACAACACAGGAGTATGGCCAGAGGACTTCTTACAGACCATTATGGTTCCTATAAAGAAGAAACCAAATGCAACAACATGTGAAGACCACAGAACTATTAGCCTACTAACACATGCATCCAAAATCGTACTAAGAGTTATCACGAAGAGAATGCAGTCAAGGGCAGAAACAAATGACTGCCTAGGAGAGGACCAATACGGCTTCAGAAAGGGAAGGGGCACAAGAGATGCAATTGGAGCGCTGAGGGTGCTGACAGAAAGAAGCATACAGCATGGACAGGACATCTACATTTGCTTTGTGGATTATGAAAAGGCTTTCGATAGAGTAGATTGGAAGAAATTAATGCATGCACTGAGAAGAATAGGAGTGGACTGGAAAGACAGAAGACTCATAGGAAACCTATACATGGGACAGAAAGTAAGAATAAAAATAGAAGGAGAATTCTCAGAACCAGGAGTGATAGGTAGAGGAGTACGACAAGGGTGCCCACTATCACCAATTCTCTTCAACATCTACATTGAGGAATTAGTACGAGAGGCGATGGAGGAGGTGAAAGAGGGCATAAAGGTGGGAGGAAGATTGACGAAAGCACTAAGATTTGCAGATGACCAGGCGATGTTGGCAGGCAGCCAGAATGGGTTACAAAAAATGATGGATCAGCTGAATAAGATCTCAAAGGAGTATGATATGAAAATAAACATTAAAAAGACAAAGATCATGAGGATAAGCAAAGGAAAGGAAAGAACAGTAAAGATCACTATAGATGGTAAGGAACTGGAACAAGTAGGAAAATTCTGTTACCTAGGAAGTATGATCACAACTGATGCAAAGTGTCATGTAGAAATAAAGAGAAGAATAGCCATGGGAAAAGATGCCTTCTATAAAAGAAAGGAATTAATGAGAGGAAAGCTAAATAAGAATCTGAAGAAAAGAATTATCAAGTCTATGATATGGAGTGTGGTGTTATACGGTTCAGAGACATGGACTCTAAGGAAGGAAGACATCAGAAGATTGGAGGCCTTCGAGATGTGGATATGGCGAAGAATGGAGAGAGTCAGCTGGATGGATCGGAGGACAAATGAAGACATACTACAAATGGTGGACGAAAAAAGATCCATGATAGGGATAATAAGAAGCCGACAAAGAAAATGGATGGGCCACATCATGAGGGGAGACTCCCTTCTAAGAATTATAATTGAGGGAAGAATGGAGGGAAGAAGACACGAGGAAGACCGAGAATGATGTTGTTGGACTGGATGATGGAAGAAGAATACGGCAAACTGAAGGAAAGAGCCAGAAAACGTGATGAATGGCGAAATTGGACGTACGAACCTGCCTAGGAAGGCAGAGAACCAAAAGAAGAAGATTATTATTTATTATTATTATTATTTATTATTATTATTATTATTATTATTATTATTATTATTATTATTATTATTATTATTATTATTATTATTATTATTATTATTATTATTATTATTATTATTATTATTATTATTATTATTATTATTATTATTATTATATAGACTGTGTGTCTGACATATTTCAGATTTGTACCAGCATTCCATTTTCAGACACGGGCGGAAGAAAAATCAGTTCGATGTCGGCTGTTGTAAGAATTTTCGCAGTGTCTTTGGCGAGAAATGGTGGCTCTGGTTCATTCCTATATACACAAGGTAAACGTGTAAACGAATGCATAGGCATAGGTCTGCCGTCTACGTATTGCATTGTATTTAAAAATTTATTGTATTGTATTGTATTTAAAAATTTATATAGCGCCTCTCACAGAGTACGGGTTCGAGTCACTTCCTCCGAGGCCGTCACTTTATAAGGACCTTGAACAAGTCATTCACTCACAGTAGAGAGAGACACGGGAAGACAATCTCGTCCCCATCCCATCCCCACCTCGCAACAAGTAAATCTTCCCCATCCCCGCCCCGTCCCCGCAGGTTTTCTCCCCATCCCCACCCCATCCCCGCAGGACGACATCACATTCCCCGAAAAAGTTTACACTGCATTAGTCTGTTATTACCTCATCGACAGTTTGCATTAACCAAGTCTTGACTATTTCTGACTAGTAGGCTTCAGGAAATAAAAAATCTTCTAATCAGTTCTCAAGTTCTTAACATCACCCGACACCCGGGTTTATTGCCGGCTCATTCCCCATTACCGCGGTATTACCGCGAGAGTAAACCCCATTACCGCGGTATTACCGCAATTGGTGTACTCATTACCGCGGTTTTACCACAATTGATGTCCCCATTACCGCGGGATTTACCTCGGTTACCGCAGGTTCCCGCGGGAAAATTCCCCATGTCACCCTCTAACGCACAGTTGCTGAGCGCCATCGCTGCTCTGCTGAATCTTGGTCTATTGAGCTCTGAATTTTGGAGGGAGGACAATGTCAATTAATCGTAATTGTAAACACCAAACTTCTAAAGCGCCACTCGAACGCCAAGCGCAGGCACCAGCTTATTCACGAGCGCTGCGTCGAGTCAGAAGGGTTTTTACAGGGTAGTCAAAGGGAGGTCCGAGTTCGGTTTCCAGGGGGTCAAAACGCAGCTGTATTGTATTTTATTGTATTGTATTATACTTTGATACTGCGGAGCAAAGTCAGGTCCTGAGAT
>JACEVL010001895.1:0-22604 GCA_020284085.1 Aporrectodea caliginosa
TCGGATGAAGGTATTATGAGGTAGCAGTCATCTGCATAGGGCCTACTTAAGTAGACGGTTGAGGAGTGGACAGGGTTTAGACTAGAGATTGCAGTGATGAAGGGAGTTTCCAAAGTAAGGTTAGTTACTGTTTAACGGCACTGTGATATAGCAAAGTTTATTGACGGCGCCCTCCTCCTTTATCCAGGCCTGAGACTGGCACTACCAGTTCTCACCGTTCTTATGCAATACGGTCAATACCACGGAATCAACATAGAGCAACAATTAACACAAGCCACTCTTTAGAAAAATCTAATAATTATAATTGGTTCTACAGTGTTAAAACAGGTGTCCAGTTGTGTTGCATGATGAGCAATGCTGGTTGTGCCTTTCTAAGTTCCCAATTCATATGGGAAACATTTTCGCATCACCCTCTAAATGTTGTTGACTACTTCCACTGTGGCAGTGTTCTCCGTCAAAATGCGCTGAAGGGTCATACACCCCAGTTACACTTTTCATGTACCCATAAACCCTGTCCACGTACTTTGTATAAGTGGACTCGCCGCTGATGACTCTTAGCTAACTGTGAAATACTTAGATAACTGATGCAATATTTTCGTTCGTAATGACGCTTATCATCATAGGCTATTGATTGTCTATAAACAGAGCATATAGCTTACATTAAACTAAACAGTTTGTTTATGAAAGTATACATTTCTATCCTGCGCAAAATCCTACTTGGCAAGCATTAGAATTATTTTCTGATATAATCTACTTCCGTCGTTTAGATTGATGCTCTGTTTGCTGGATTATATAAATGTTAGCGACGATATGCCAGTATAAAGATGATTAGTATTGTCCTCCTCTTCCATCCAGGCTTCTGACTGCCACAATCCAAGTGTAGGACAACGGGATTTGATTCCAACATCTTCGCGGCATCATAGGCCGTTGACGTTGACAGAAATTTTTTACATAATCGTACTGTTATAGAATTCCATGATTGAAATTTATCGCTGCTTATTGTAATAGAATGATCATTATCTCCATCAGTTCCTGCTGCCAGCCATTTGGCGGCGATGGGTACGAATGGACGTTCTCTATTGTCCTCGGTCATTTGTCATATCCGGTGCTCATCTCCGTGTTAGTCCAAGTGATGTTATGTCCTCCTCTGTCCCTTTCTCTGACTGCCACACTCGTACCTCCACTTGAAGTCCATCTATGGACAACTGTACCTATGATATGAAACAGCGCTTGTGAATAAGCTGGTGCCCTTTGCTTAGTTTTACAGTAGCGCTATAGGAATTTATAGTTTACGATTACGATCTACCATTCTTCAAAACATAACCTTGGAGATATGGAAGTGGATTAGTTAGAAGTTATGTTGAAAGATAAACACAACCGCTAAGAACAAAGATTATTAACGTCGCTCTCCTCCTTTCTCCAGGCTTGGAACTGGAAATGTCATACGTAATAAACTGGTACAATACAGAACACAAAGGAAGACCCAAAAGGGCGGAAATCCGGCTTATCAGAGCCCCAATTATCTGCTGTATTAGGCCTATTTTTGTAGGCTATGCACAATGTGAAGGCTTAAGCAATATATAGTAAAAACAGTCGATTCAGTTTAGATATAGCTGACATAATTTTCACAGCAAGGGAACAGAAACACAGCAAAGCTTATCAAACGACGCCTTGGATGGAATAGGATGAGAATAAATTACTTTTCAGTTGTTAGTGTTTATTAGCCACAGGCTAATGTTAGGGGTATCTTAAATCTGTCTCTCTCCATACATTCTTTAACTTCCTCAGTTCCTCTTCCGATGTTATGTCCTTCAAATCATCATCATCACCCTACAACAACAATAACAACAGCAACAACATCAAAATCTGTTTTTTGGTTCTGCGGGTGCGCGAGAACTCGCCGGAGGTGACTTGACAATTAGACACCTTTAAATACCATCTCACTTTTATTATAAAAGTAAATCGCAGGCAAATCAGTAACTGCTTTTTTCCTATTCCTTAAGCGCTAGATGTTTGCCCGTCCTAAGACGTTTAAAGGAAATTTATGAAAAATGTGTTAATTTCAATGTGTAAATTGTGCATGACATTAGTAAGTAAGGAAGTGAGTAAGTGTGCTCTTTATTAAACGCTTGCAAACGCGCAGCGCTGTTCATACAAACTTTACAAAGTTATACAAAGTTATCAAATAGTACCAGAAAAGTTGATAGCAGCGCCACCTACCGATTTTAATTACACGCAAATTTGAATCCACGTGACGGCTTAAATTTGATAGCAGCGCTACCTACCGATTTTCGTTACACGTAAATTTGAATATCCGCTAAAAAAATCCCTCGCTCCCTTCCATCCTCACTATCTCCCTCCCCCGCTCCCCCTCCCCTATAAGCATCCTATTTTCGGTGTTGAATGCAACCTTGTTTCTCTTACACTTAGTGGCATCTTACTGCTACCAGGGCCTTTGATTTTAATCCTTTATAATAATAATATAGACACAACGACACTGGATTGGATCACAGTTTAACGGCAGCTTATGACAACATAGGCCGTTGCCGCCGACAAAGATTTTTTTTGCATAATTATTACCGCACAGTGGTGGTTTTTCTGTTTAACGACTGGCTGTGTGGTAACAAAGACCATTAGCGTCGCCCTCCTCCTTTGTCCAGGCTTGGGACTGGCACTGTCAGAAAGCGAACAGTGGCGGAGTTTTGAAATTGACGTTTATATATGAATGCTTGACAGCGTTTTAAGGGTGTCTAATAATTATTTGCTCTGTTTCTGTATAATAATAAAGTGTCTAATTATATCTTGCAGCGAGATCGCAAGATCTAACGGCAAGCTTATGGAATCGGGGGCTGACGGATATAGTGCGTAAGTTTACTGGCGTCGTGAGGGTCGGTTAGGGTTAGGGTTAGTGTCGTCATTAGAAAACCTGGTACCGCCCGGCGGCCGCGCAGCATGCCCAAAGATACTGTATAATCCTTCATCCCACGATACTATAAGTTTACAGATCTTTAACGCAATTCATGAAAAAAATTGTAAAATGAAGGTGAATATCTAAGCGTCTGTCTGAGACTGTTTGTCTATGTGTTCATCTGGCTATGCACCCGTCTGTCTGTCTGTCTGTCTGTCTGTCTGTCTGTCTGTCTGTCTGTCTGTCTGTCTGTCTGTCTGTCTGTCTGTCTGTCTGTCTGTCTGTCTGTCTGTCTGTCTGTCTGTCTATTCGTCTATCTTTTCAACTATTATATCTATCTATTTGAATTATAATTATGGCGCTTAAATTTTCGGTCCTCGCAGGTTCATCTTCCCACTGACTGAATTTGGTAAGCTATTGTTTGACGACTCTATATCAGAACAGACATGAATAGCGTCGCCCTCCTCCTTTTTTCGCGGTAAGGACTGGCACCACCTTAAATTACAGAGTTTCTATGTTCGTATCCACTATATTGGAGATAATTATTGTAAGTGTGTTTTATGGTGTCTACTTCAAGCTTTGTGTTTCAATTCGTTTTAGCGAACATTTTCAAGTCCCTGTCAGTACTTCTATTGGCTGTTTTAGTCTTATATAAATAAACTTGAGAAGTTTCAGAGGTGTCTAAGGGGAACTTGGCATTTGTTATACTGCAATAAGTGTTTCACGACATTTTACAACAATATAAGTAATATAGTTTAGAAATATGGTTACTGATAAAATCCGTGAACATATCGTACATTTAATTTATCACGAATAAATGGTAACGTTTTATTAACCGAATTTTCTTCTTAATTTTTTCCCACGCGCAACAAAATCGACATTAACAAATATTTTCTGGTCTTGCCTTACCAAATATTATCTTATATATGTAGCCTACTTTCCTTCAGCAAATTAATTGTCTAAACACGTGATAAAGGACGTTTATGCTTCACAAGAACAGCTTTTAAGTTAACTGAGACTAGTTTCGCCAGTCTTAAGCCTGCGTAAAGAAGGAGGGCGACGCAAATCATCGTTGTTCTTTTGACACGACGTTGTTAAACAAGAAAACAAAGAACCAAACAGATGTGTTTTATTCACGTTTTAAGGTAAGTACTGCAGTAAATGACCACAGCTGCACTGAAAGCAGCCATGAAATGTAGTTAAACAGGTTTCGTTGTATACTGCAACGCTCTCGAAAGACACCTTTAAACAGCTCTAGTCGAACAAATATATTCATTCTGTCTGACAGTGTCAGTCCCAAGCCTGGTTGAAGGAGGAGGGAGACGCTATTGATCTTTGTTATTGTAGCGAAATATAACTTATCAAATCTATTGTTAGTTTACTTAATTAATTAATTAATGTCTAAGGTTAGGATAAGATAGTCAATTATAAGTGGCATTTAGTTAATTCATGAGTGGCTTCATTAATACGTAATTAACTGCCTAGCGAACCGTTAAAACAGCGTTAACGGCTCCATGACGTAATACGATTTATCCAAGCGTTACCGTGACGACGTAATGAAGGAACGAATAGAAATGCGTGGAGAAAAGACTTGAAATTTGGAGTTCAAGCGAGTTGGACGATTAGAGACGTTCCTGCGATTGGAAGGACGTTTTCGGTGAATGAATCGTCAGTTTCGAGGTTCTAGATGACTATGCATCTTGTAATAGATGATAGCATCGTTGTGGAGGACTTTTAATCGAATTTAGGAGTAACCGTTGAGCATAAAGGGCCGACGAGTGATCCTTTCGATAAGTCTACTTAGAAGCGTAGAACGGTTGAGTTGTCGTCGTTTCTACGTGTGGATGATTTGAACTGCGGATGTTTACGAAGGCTTGATTAGTCTTCGTACAGCAACTTTAAAGCAAGCGATACGGATTTATCCAATTCCGGTTTGTCTGTTGTTGTGACGATCCTTTTCAACAACTACTTAGACGTTGGAAGAACTGGTTGGAAGACGAAGCATCGTTACGATTACATGTCTTCGCCGCGACGCTTCAGAAGAAGATTCACCTCCGTTGAAATACATATCTTTCGACGAAACCTACTCCTTCATTGAAACCAGTTTCTACGGACTCTACTGCGGTGTCATCGAAGCGAGACTGAAGTTATCTGAAGGATCAGATAAGCTCATAAAACATAATTATATTATTTACTAAATAATGCCACTCATAGGTAGATAGGTATTTATTTGAATTGTATGTCAATTGATTGTTTTTCTAATTAAACCAATACAAGACTTTTCTACAAAAATACCTAGTGTTTCCTATAACCTTACTTGAAGTAATGTAATGTTCTACTCTGCCATTACGGACGCAGCAAAAAGGCGACTAATCCACATTATAAGGCTTCAGCTATCACAGTGTCGTTAAACTCAAACCAGTACTACTAGTGTTACGTCAAGAGCTGCCCCAATCTTTATTATAGCATGTCGTTGCGGACTAAAATATTCAGAAACTGTACTTGAACTGCTGGGTAAAATTTTAGGTACTAGGATGACATAGTGTGTGGTTGACTTAATCTCTCCGTATTCATACAACACACTTCGTATTTCAGATCAGTCAACTGCACACAACATTGTTAACTGTACACTTCATGTCAGAAAAGACATTATTTTAAGCCGTTTTTATCGTAGTCGTAATTGTAATCTCGATATTTGTAAAGCGCCAAAAAAGCAAAGTCACGGGAACCAGAAAAGGTTGTTGTACTACTTAGTGACGTCTTTTGGCCGTTGATGTAAAACATTGTTTCGTCTTGGTTTAGGGATTTGAGATTTGTTAATCTGGTTATTCCTTGGTTGGTTACTGGTTCACTACGTTGTGTCATGCCATAGATGATTGACGTCGTCCTCTGTTGTATCCAAGTGTGGGACTGGCAATACCTGAAAATGGGAATAAATTCCTCATCAATTATTATTTTGTATTTTAAGGTCACACGATCTCGCGCTCTAATGGAGATGTCTTCAACACCCGTTATATTAAGTAATAATTGCGTGCGATTGCTCAATTTATATTGCGGAGTATGATCCTAGTAAAGGTGTCTAAGTACACTGTTTAATTTTCAATTGTTTCTTTTGTTTAAATGCTTCACCTTATAATATCTAAGCCCCTGGGGAATGAAGTACCTCAGGGCATAAAAAATGATAATAATAATAATAATCTTCGTTTAATATTTTCAAACTGACAATTACGCAGTATGATTACAATTCAGTTCGTTGCTGCTTAGCAACAATGTGCCATGACAAAGATGAATAACGTGGCCCTCCACCTCTATTCAAGCTTGGGACTGGCAACACCAGAAAATACCGGCAGCGGTGGAGTTTTTAACGAAATTGTTGTCAATGGCTGTTTAACCACGCTATGTCACAACAAAGACTATTTGTGTCACCCTCATCCTTTATCCAGGCTTGGGTCTGGCACTACAAGAGTACGGGGAGTGACGAAATGGCCGCCAGGGCAGTTAATGTAAATCTGCTATTATGGTAAATTTACCAGAAGCATTGATGCCCAGTTATCCTGATTATTCAATCGTTCATTCATTCTGGGAATTTGTATAGCGCCCCTCAAGGAATCTCCTCAGGAGTGCTCCTAAGTCCAACCACACCTAAAGAAAGACTTACGTAATTTATAGAACCCAGTTGGAGTGGTCAGAGGTAGTAAACGCTCGGCTTGCCCTAGTAGCCACACGAGCCCGTGAAAATAGGAGTTCAGCTCTCGTGGCTGAGTAAAGCACCTAAACCATGTGTGTATGTGTATTTCCTTTTTAACGACTAGCTGTCTGGTAACAAAGACCATTAGCGTCGCACTCCTCCTTTATCCAGGCTTGGGACTGGCACTGCCAGAAAGCGATTATGATGGCGGTGTTAAAACCGTGTGGGGTGCGCCTGGCAAACTTATATAACAGATGAATGCGTATAATTAACGGTGTGTGTTTACAGGTTTGTTGATTTAGTAGAATTCAACGATAAGCGACATCTTGTGATATCCCAAGACGGTGAACTTAGATACGAAATACCTACTGACTACGGCAAAGGAAGTCTTTTATCAACAATTTCGGCGCGCCTGATAAACTTATATAGTAGACGACGCTACATAATTAGAGGTGTATATTTTCAGAATATTAATTAGCATCTGCGTATAACGACATCTTGTGAAATACCAAAACTACGGACCTCTATCATGCTCAGATCTAATCGGTGTGTCCACAGTTTAACGGCAGCTTATGACAACATAGGCCGTTTCCGCCGACAAAGATTAGTTTTGGCATATTACAGCTCTTCTATTAATCTATCGGCAACTTCATTTATTGATATTATAATGCAACTATGCTTCTTATTAAGGTGTCTTATTCGAGTGTGATATTTTAGGCACTATTATCCAAACTGATCTGTCAATAGGTAATCGTAAGCGTAAAATCGGAAATTCCTATAACATTACAGCTAAGAACTGGGTACAGCGTATTACACACGCGCTGCGTCAAGTCAATCTCCAACGATGCCGTACGAACGAGGTCCGGAGAGAGACGGAGACAGAGATTGTGACAGAAAGAGACAGTTTCGCTGGAAAATGGTTAGGTTACCAAACGTTTAGCGACACCTTCCGTGCTGTACGATTGATCAAGATGTCGCGGTTTCTGGTCCACTTGCGCCCCATAGGCAACTCAGCTGTGACGAGTACACCGACCGTACACTGTCGGTGGGAAGATAAGACGGTCGGCTAGAGGACTGGGTTCCCGCCTCTGAAAGCCGATGTTAAGAAAATGAAGTCGCTTATGTTTCACATCCATGACTACCTCTGAAACTACTGCTAGTTGCTGTTGAAGAACAGTGTTTCATAAGAAAGATGATTAGCGTCACTTGGGACTAGCAGAGAAGACTCAAATGATGTCCATTTCCACCTAAATAAGAAAATAATTATAAGCGTCCAATTTACGGTGTCGAATTCTTCATGTATGGTTCTCTCACATTTAGTGACATCTTATGGCTGACCGTTAACATCAGTACCTTACAGATAAAAAACTTTTTACACAACGTCAATTATTGCTGATGATGATTCCAATTGTTTAACGACGTCCTTTGGCTACTATGGCCGCCGACGTCTTTGTGTCTGTATTGTATTTCCATTCTGTTCGGTCCATTGGCTCTTTTTATTGCAATTCTCTATATTTCTTTTCTTTCTTTCTCCTTTTTCTGTTTTTCTGTTGTTTTTTCTCCTTTTCTTTCCTCCTTTTCTTTTGTTTTCTCTGTGTCAATTCCAACACTCTTTTTTGGCTTATTCAGCTCTTTTTGGCTATATCAGCTCTTTTTTGGCTATATCAGCTCTTTTTGGCTATTTCAGCTCTTTTTTGGCTAGTCAGCTCTTTTTTGGCTATCACAGCTCTTTTTTGGCTATATAAGCTCTTTTCAAAATGTTTACAAAGTTATTTACAGTTTTTCTATGTTTTCTATAACAACATGTAATGCTACTTGCAAACATAAGTTTCGCATATATGTGTAATATATACATGTATTATATACACATTTTATTGCAACATACATCTAATTACAATAATGTATCGTTAACATTTATTTTCATAACAGGATAACTTAATTAAACATTTCGTTCAACATTTTCCTATATAGCAATGCAATATTATTACAAAATGTAATAAAATTATTAATCGTCATAGTCAAATGATCCCTAATTACACATATAATCACACTTGTTTTGTTTTAATTGATATTTTAATCACAAGCAATGTGTTCAGTTATATGTTTGTAATAGATTTGATATGATACTGATATTTATGAGAATGATTATAATATTTTTCCTTTATTAATGATTTTAACAAGATTATATACTGTACTCTGCAAACATCCTGTATCCAGCAGAGATTTTAAATTAAATTCTGATTTATAACTATTACATTTATCTTTTAGGATAGTTGAAATATTTTCCTTATCACATTCCAATAGGATATGTTCTATACTTTCCGTTACCTTACATGTATCACAAAATCCAGTAGGGTGTTTTCTCATTTGAAATAGTCGTTTATTAGTAATGGCAACACCAAGCCTACCAATCTACTAATTTGTACCTCTTTATGTCTATATGGATCAGAAAATTTTAAATTTGTAGACACAAGTGGACATATTGTTTTATAGAATTTCCCTTTATTTTCAATGTTATATTCTATTTGCCATTTATTTATTATATAGTCTTTAATAAAAGTATTCATCTCTTGTATTTCTAAATAACTTGTGGAATTAATATTATCTAAACTAAGTGCTTCCTTTGCTAATTTATCTGCTTTTTCATTACCTTTAATATCTACATGGCTTGGAATCCATACCATTTTAATTTGATTAGATTCCAATCTATTCAATTGCATCATCAGCTCATTAAACAAATTGGGTCGGGAGTCAGATTTGTTTTTCTTAATAGAAGTAAGTACACTTAATGAGTCAGAAAGTATTACATATTGACAGTTCTTATTATTCTCAGTGTTTAGTATCCATGTCACTGCTTCTTTAATTGCAGTTAACTCCGCTGTATAGATGCTGGAACCATTACATAATCTAAACTTTCTATGTATATCTATACTTGGAATAGTAAACGCTGCAGTGACGATTTCTTCTGCCTTTGATCCATCGGTATAAATAAGTGTTTCTGACTTATACTTTGATATCATTTGAAGTGCAATTAGCTTAAAAAATTCAGGGTTATCTCTTTTTTTGTTAATCTGCTTTTTGAGACTGGTATCTATATCTAGTTTCTTATTAGTCCAAGGGGGAGTTTGGGGAAAACATGGTCCAATAAAAGATGTATCGAGAGATGAGATGAATTCATTTGTTCTGTAGTGTATAGAATGATTCTTGTTTTTCGGTGTTTTATGGATATCTGTCCAATGTGGCTGAAAAATCATTTTACATGGATGATCTTTAATTCCTAGTATTTTAATTCCCAATTTATTGGAGTTATATAATCTTCTCATATGGAGGGGCATTTCCCCACATTCGTTTTGTAGTGTTGAAGCCGCTGTATTCCTTGGGGCTCCACAACACAATCTTAGCGCTTCTGTTTGAATTGTAGATAGTTTATCTAACAGTGATTGACTAGCTGAAGAATAAGCCACATCTCCGTAATCTAATATTGAACGTATTAATGCTTTGTATATTGCTAATAGAGATTTTTTTGAGGCTCCCCATTGGTAACCTGATACCGCTCTCATGAGGTTCAATCTTTTCTTACATTTTTCTATTATATATTCTATGTGGGGTTTCCAACTTAATTTCCTATCAAATATCATTCCTAGAAATTTAGCTTTATTTTCTATTTTTATAAATTCTTGATCAATTCTAATGTTTATTATTGGTAATTGTTTTTTATTAGTAAATAAAACTCCTACAGTCTTGGCTATAGATATTTTAAACCCATTTTGGTTAGACCAGTTATTTATTTTATCAATGGACTGTTGGATTTTTTTAATTAAAGTTTTAGTTTTCTTATGTCCTATGTAAACTGCACTATCATCTGCAAAGAGTGACATGTTGACACCTTCCGGTCCTGATGGAATATCGTTAATCACAAATGACATATACTTATATATAGAACTGCTAAGAATCGTTTCAAAGGTGTCTAAAATTGGCGTTATTTTGGGAATAATTATTATCAATTGTAGGATCGTAAGATCTAACTAACGATTTAACGCAATTCATGAACTTGATTGTAAAATGTATTTATTTATTTATTTTCCAAAAATTTAATATTGCGCCCTTTCAAGATTCCTACTCAGAGGCGCTCCCTATGCTAATCTGGATGATGTTAGAGTCAATAATTATGGCCAGACAGTCAAAAACGAACACAGCTCGAATAACAGATGACTAGAAGAGTCACCACTGGCAAGGTCCCGCAAACACGAAGAGCCCAGTCAACGGAATCTCATCCAGAGCTGATGGTTGGCACGTTATTCGAAGTTCCTGGTAGCAGTAGCATCGAAGAAAAGGAATGACGACAGACGACGAGGGTCGGAACACACGCACCTCGACATCATGGCAGTTCCTCTCAGATGGTAGAAGACGTCCGGGCCTCCCTCTGGCACTGGATCTGCAGAGGCAACATTCTTAGTAGCCGACAAATGATCGAATAGTGTCATCGATGTAGAACGGTGGGCGCCATAACCGAAGGCTTTGCTGTTCAGGTAACAACCTGAAACCCCCTCGGCGGGCGAACCCATTCTGTCGCTCAGTGACGAGCTGACGGCTTCGATGGTAAGCGTCCGAAAATAGTGCAAAACAAATCAGAAATAGCGACGAAAGATAGAAATATATCCTCGGACGCATACTAGGCAACTTTGAACTTCGAATAACAAAACTAGTCGTGCAAAAAACGAGTTCGACCGCTCAAATGGTCAAAATTAATACGCAATTGAAAACATGCGGCCATCTTGGCCGTCACGTGCGCAGGAATTTGTGTTTCTTTGGTTGTTTGCCCTGGCTTGCCCTGCTGTAGCGCCGCCATTGATCAATGGTCCATTCTTAATCCGTTGAACTCACAGTATCATAATAAATCTCTGATCTTTGATTAAGTCGTGTGAATGAACTGATTCCTACTAATTGCAGAAGAAAACAGGATACCTCGAGCGATAAAAAAGGATTTACAATTATACGGTAAATTATTTGATGCGGTGGGGTTGATATCAACGGCCGAGGAAGTCCATTCACGTCGCTGAAGAACGTCCATTTAGACACCTTTAAGATGGAACTACACTAGGCTATAAATAGTTTCAGTGGCGTTATCGAATCAGTCGCTCAATGTATGTTTCATTAATAATTGATGAGTTGTCCAACGGCTCTGGCAGCCGCAAACACTGAAAAGTAATCTTGTTTCAGATACAGAAGATTAAAAGAGCAAATATAAATTAAATCCGAAGACATCAAAAGCAATTGTAGACATAAGACGTCTTTAAGCTCTGCATCAGCAGTAATTAAATGTGTAAGCGCATATTAAGTGACTATAGAAGACCACAAACAAACAGAATGGTCTTCAACCGCTTGCGAAGTAGAGACATAGAAAGAAATAAGAAGCTCACAACGCATATTGCATGGAAGCCAGTTCCAGATTGAGGGACCAACCACTGCAGCACAGCTTCCATGTTGCACTGTGACAGTACTCTACGTGGGAATAACCAGATCACCCTCTGTTGAAGAACAAAGAGATCTACTTTCACGTGCAATGAACCCCGACATACACAAAACAAATTCTCGTAGGGGCCTCTATGCAGACTAATTCAGATTTAATTATGGAACGCATTTTTGAATGACTGAAATATCTTTTATACAAGCAGATATTGGACAAATTGGCTCATCGAAAAAGCAATGTTTAAACCAAGTCCCTTGTTAACAATAAAAGCTGTTTATTCACTGTTTAGCGACAACTTACTGTTGCCAAGATCGTAGGCGTTTGATTTTTGTTATTAATTTTAGTAAGTTTAACATTTGAATCCAGAGTTCAACGACATCTTATGGAATTGTAGGCCGCTGACGTCTGCAAAAATTGTCTTTCGTAATAGGCTACAGCCTTAATCTGCTTAGTATATCAGTTGAAAAATCAAGTGTTTGCGACATCTTGTGTCTGAGAGGGTCGTTGACGTCATTCTTACATGCCTTATTTCAGGAATGGTACTTGAGCTCGGTTTATCGATTTAGATATGAATATGTACTTTCCGTTTAACGACCCCGTGTCAAAACAACGTTGACTAGCGACGCCCGCTCCTTAATCCAGGCTTCGGACTGGTACCACCCGAAAATGACTGTTGCGAAGTAACCACTGGTCGGTTAGCTTCAGTTAAACGAGATCTTATGGCACAGTTCCTATGGCATAGGCTGCCACAATTTCACCATATATATAGCTGAAAGAAGCATTTAGTTGAAGGTTAAAACCAAAAAACGCACTTCATTTAGTAGTTTCTGCTGTTTAATAATATCTTGTTGGGCGTCAACATCGGCCGTTGACGTCGATAGGATTATTTTATTTTTTGCAGTTTCGCCATAGAACGGCAAATATTTCACATGCGCAAGGCGAATGGTGCAGTTCGAAGAAAATAATATTAACATTGCTGGGAGCTTGGAGATATAAATACCTTCGTGAAAAGTATTTTAAAGGTGCGCAATAAGAACATTTGCGTCATATACGATGGTTAACTGTTGATCATTTTCCCGAACACTTGATATTACATTTTCTTTCTCAGATTGCAGATTTTAATGGTTGAATATCATAACCTGGTCATAAATAGATTTGTTAGTCTTGCAATTGTAGTAGTAGTAGTTACTGTGAAATGATTCTGCATCCTAACAAAACGATAAGAGTCGCCCTCATCCTTTGTCCAGGCTAGGGACTGGCACTACCGCCGGAGTAAGGCAGTGGCGGAGTTAACTTAAGTGTAATAGTGGATGCCTAGTGTTGAAGGATAAACACAACTCTACTCTGGATGCACGTAAATACATGCCCAGTAATATTTAGACACCTTTAAAAAGATGCTAACATTGACTATTATAGCCGTTAATCGGGTTAAGAGCTCAGTTACGCAATTGGCATAACCCTCGGGCTACCAAGGGGGTGGTTGCCACCCCCCTAGGTTTTTTCATCTAAAACTTTTTTCCGTATGGAATAAAAATTTGACCTTTTAGGTAGCTGTAGGGGGTTCATTTACACACGTTTTGGCGTAATATGTGAGATGATAACTCACACCGTTCAAAGTTATACCCAATATACCCGAGGCACCAGGGGGGGGGGTGGATACCACCCCTAGATTTTCGACTATATCTTATCCGTCATTTAATATTAAGAGACACAAATTATACCATTCTATAGAGGAATGTGGGGCTACATTTCTATGGTCACTGAGTTGACCTGAGACAACCGGAAGTGCTCAAATTAAATAATAATACGCGTAATATGCGTGAAAGATGGCTGAATGAAAGCACTCCCCTTAGTTTTTTGTCTGTAGCGTATTTATTTGTCTTCCTGGAAGAGAAACAAAGATACCATTCTTTCGAGGGAATGTAGGGCTTCATTTGCATTCCAACATCTTTGTCTTTTGAATACCGGAAGTGATCAAAATAAATAATAATACGCGTAATCTGTGTGAAAATGGCTGAATACAGCATTACAACGTAAACAGATATATATGTATGGATATATATGTATGGATGTACATTTATACTATATAAACATGTGTAGGGATGATTGTGTGTATCTTTTATACGTAGATTAGTTTCAAAACACACATAATCTTATATTTGTTTATCCAAAAAGTACAAAATGTACGCAATAATATACAATATTGCTAATTAATGGGTTCCGTTGTTAAAAGTGATGTAATTTCGAGGTGCATTCACATAATGTACAACTAAATATACCATTCCGTGCAGAAATGAATGCTGAATCCATTGCTATATTACAAGTTATGATATGCTGACAGATGACTAGAAGAGTCATCATCTTTGTCAAGGTCCCGCAAACACGAAGAGCCCAGTCAACGGATTCTCATCCAGAGCTAGTGGTTAGCACATCCAGTAGTTTTCCTGCTTAATAGTATCTAATAATCATATGAAAAATGGAGGGGAGGAAGACAAGAGGAAGACCAAGACAGATGATGCTGGATTGGATGATGACAAACGATTACAGGAAGCTGAAAGAAGAGGCCCAACAAAGAGAGAAGTGGCGACTTCGGACATTTGAACCTGCCTAAGAGCCACAAGACAAGACAATAGTATCTTGCAGTGTCACACAGAGACCATTGACGTCGATAGGAATATAATTGTTAACAGTTAAACCGTAGAACGGCAAATGTTTCTGATGCACTATGACACTAAGGGCAAACCCATGACTGTTGGAAAACTGCATTGCAGGCAGCTGGGAAATCTATATTACGTTGGTGATAGTGTTTTAAAGGTGTGTGCCCTGCGATTGACTTTAGATAAGCTGCCTATAAATTTGAAGATTACAATTACGATCTCATTCTTCAAAAGACAACCGTGGGATACGGAAGTGGAATGGTTATAAATAAAATTGGTAAACACAACTCTATGCTGGATGTACATAAATGCAAGTTCATGTTAGACACCTTAAAATGGACACTTATATCGTCTATAATAACCATTAGAAATTTAGAGTTTACGATTCCGATCTACCTACCATTCTTCAAGTCATTACCGTGGGATACAGGAGCGAATTGGATATAATTTAAGTTGAAATATAAACAGAACTCTACTCTGGATGTCAATAAAAAATTTAATTCAATTAACTTAATTCGTTTGTTTAATTAGAAATTTTTAGATATCTTAATCATTTGTTTCCCTAAATTTGAAAATTTAATTAAGTAATTAATTAATTATAATTTCGCCACTACCCTACCTGCGGTAGTAGGCCTACCAGTTTAAAGCCTGGAGAAAGGAGGAGGGCGGCGCTAATCATTCTTGTCATGACACGGTGTCGTTAAACAGCAACTAACAAACCAGACACCTTAAAATGGATGCTAACATCGGCTATAACTACCGTCAATCGGTTCTTGATGAAATAAATAACTGGTGTAATAAAAATGGGTTTAAAATATCAATAGCTAAAACTGTAGGAGTTCTATTTACTAATAAAAATCAATTACCAATAATAAACATTAAAATTGATCAAGAATTGATAAAAATGGAAAATAAAGCTAAATTTCTAGGAATGATCTTTGATAAGAAATTAAGTTGGAAGCCCCACATAGAATATATAATAGAAAAATGCAAAAAAAGATTGAATCTCATGAGAGCGGTTTCAGGTTATTACTGGGGAGCTTCTAAAAAATCTTTATTAGCAATATATAAAGCATTAATACGTTCAATATTAGATTATGGAGATGTGGCCTATTCTTCGGCTAGTCAATCGCTGTTAAATAAATTATGTACAATTCAAACTGAAGCCCTAAGATTATGTTGTGGAGCCCCAAAGAACACAGCAGCTTTAACACTACAAAACGAATGTGGGGAATTCCCCCTCCATATGAGAAGACTGTATAATTCCAATAAAATGGGAATTAAAATATTAGGAAATAAGAATCATCCATGTCAAATGAATTTCCAACCACATTGGACAGATATCAGTAAAACACCACAAAACAAGAATCATTCTATACACTACAGAACAAATGAATTCATATCATCTCTTGATACATCTTTTATTGGACCCTGTTTTCCCCAAATTCCCCCTTGGACTAATAACAAAATAGATATAGATATCAGTCTCAAAAAGCAGATTAGCAAAAAAAGAGATAACCCTGAACTTCTGAAATTAGTTGCACTTCAAATGATATCAGGATATAAACTAGAAACACTTATTTACACGGATGGGTCAAAGGCAGACGAAGTTGTTACTGCAGCTTTTACAATTCCAAGTATAGATTTAGATAGAAAGTTTAGATTATGTAATGGATCCAGCATCTATGCAGCAGAGTTAACTGCAATAAAAGAAGCAGTAACATGGATACTAAACACTGAGAATAATAAGAACTGCCAATATGTAATATTATCCGACTCACTAAGTGTACTTACTTCTATTAAGAAAAATAAATCTGATTCACGACCCAATTTATTTAACGAACTGATGATGCAATTGAATAGATTGGAACCTAATCAAATAAAAATGGCATGGATTCCAAGCCATGTAGACATAAGTGGTAATGAAAGAGCAGATAAATTAGCAAAGGAAGCACTCAATTTAGATAATATTAATTCCACAAAATACTTAGAATCACAAGAGATGAATACTTTTATTAAAGACTATATAATAAATAAATGGCAAATAGAGTATAACGTTGAAAAGCAAGGGAACTTCTATAAAACCATATGCCCACTTGTTTCTACTAATATAAAATTTTCTGATCCATATAGGCATAAAGAAGTACAAATTAGTAGATTGAGACTAGGTGTTGCCATTACTAATAAAAAACTATTTCAAATGAAAAAGCACCCTAATGGGTTATGTGATACATGTGAGGTTACGGAAAGTATAGAACATATTCTATTGGAGTGTAAAAAGGAAAATATTTCAAATATTCTAAAAGATAAATGTAATAGTTATAAATCAGAATTTAATTTAAAATCTCTGCTTGATGTGGGATGTTTGCAGAGTGCAGTATATAATCTTGTTAAAATCATTAATAAAGGAAAAATACTATAATTATTGTCATAAATATTAGTATCAGATCAAATCTATTACAAACATATAGTTGAACACATTCCTTATGATTAAAATACCAATAAACACAAAATATGTGTGATTAATGGTCATTTCATTATTTCATTGCATTTTCTAATGATATTACATTGTTTCATAGGAAAATGTTTAATGAAATGTTTAATTAAGTATTCTGTCATGTAAATAATTGTTAACATGCATTCTTGTAAATAGATGTATGTTAAAATAAAATGTGTATATAATACATGTATATTATATATATTACACATCTGTGCTGAATTTCTGTTTGCAAATAGCATTACATGTTATTTTAGAAAACTTAAAGAAGTACTGTTAATAACTTTGTAAACATATTTGAAAAGAGCTAAAATAGCCAAAAAAAGAGCTGATATAGCCAAAAAAGAGCTGATATAGCCAAAAAAGAGCTGAAATAGCCACCAAAAAAGAAACAAAAGGAGAAAAAGGAAAAAAAAAAGGAAAAAAGATGTTAAAAAAGAATTACAATAAAAAGAGCCAATGGGCCAAACATAACGGAGATACAATACTTTAATATGTATCAAATCAAATAATATGTATCTATCAAATATTGTTAATATTGTTAATAAGATTGAGGAGAAAACAGTTATTAACATTATACAGAAATGATCTTAATCCGTCAGAAACTTTAAATACGTCTACATCTTATCAGAAACGGAATCAAAGCCAAGAAAAGAAAAAGAAAACTGTTGATAGAAATTATATGAAAATGAACTTAAATCGTCAGAAACTTTAAATACGTCAGCATCTTATCAGAAACGGAATCAAAGAAGAGAAAGGAGAAAGAACATTTGTGAGAACATTACAAGAAAATGAACGGAAATACATCAACAACTTTAAAGACGTCAACAGCCTTTGTAGCTATAGGATGTCGTTAAATATTGGATTAATAATAATGGCCAAACTAATCTTTGTCATAATGTTGTCATAAGCTCTCGTTAAACTGTGGCTCAGTTACTGAAAAAGTAACTTTTCTCACAACTCACAACATTACAGAATGAACCAAAAGGCCACGGAAATATACGCATGCTAAATCGACCACTGCCCGTCATATGTTAATGCCAGTCCCAGGCCTATAGAAAGAAGGAGGGTGACGCTAATAATCTTTGCTATTACACAATGTCGTTAAACAGCAACTACCCCACTATACGCATGCAAACCAACGACGTCATTGAACGAAGATCTGCAATTAAGAAAATTAACTGATGTATAAATAGTTGTTTTCAACTACGTCAACTGCCATGGTAGCCATAGGATGTCGTTAAACGTTTTGAATAATAAACAGTCACTGGATGAGAAACTCCAGAATCCTATGGAAAGTGGAAGTAAACTGCCTGTAGCGCAACAAAATGTCATTGATTTAATTAAAATAAGTTAATTTAAAAAATAATAACTCTGCCACTATACGTACTGTGGTAATGCCAGTCCAAAACATAGAGAAAAGAGGAGGTCGACGTCAAGGGCCCTGGCAGCCAAGAGATGTCGTTAAACAATGGAAGCTGTTATTTTAACAGGTCACGGCAACACAGAGAGTAAGGGTCCGAATCTCCTCTTCCTCTGAAACGGTTTCTGTGTAGTTCAGCGCCATTGATGATTGGTCGTTAAACAGTGTCGCTTAATAAATGCATAATAACAATTGTAATAATATTCGGTCTTGCTTGAGGTCAGGATAATAACACGTTTAATAATGGTGACTTCTATTGCGTCGTTTTCATATAATGCAAAATTAATGCTCTGATTAAACACCTCTAAAACACTTGGAGTATTGCTTTATATATTGATCAGCTGCCAATGTTGTTAATCATTGTAATCAATGGCCAGAGCTTCAGCTGATTATTCAAGTCTAATTCTGTGACTGCTTCGTTTGGGTGGCTTTCTTAACATGGAATCTCGACTCTGGTAATGTGAACGATTGCGCTACAAAATCTCTTTAATTTGACCATGGCTAAAACTCGCTCTCTCGCTTAGTGCGTCCCCAAGATAACTGTAATTGTAATTGAACATTTGTATAGCGCCACTCAGAGATTCAGAGGCGCTCCCGACCTAGGGCTCTGACAAATAAGATAGTCTTCATAGATAAATAAGATACTTCATAGAGCGTCTTTACAGGGAAAAATGCTGCTCTCGGTAGCTTAGTGGTATTCATTTAAACACAAAGAGTTCATGTGTGAGCAAATTATGCTGGGAAAAACTGGTAAAGTTACCCGCGCACTTTATGTGCACACACTGAGTTTTAAAGCTAAGGTAAGGTGAAATCTAGCAACCGCAAGATGTCGCTAAACACTGAATAAAACAACTTTCTAATTAGACACCTTTAAAACGTTACAATCAATGTTATAATCATGCGCAGTTAAAGTCGACTTTGTATATATATCTCGATATATTGCATTTTCATGCTAGTTAATTCCATCACCACCGATTTCTGGTGGTGCCAGCCCCAAGAATAGATCAAGAAAAGGGGCGACGTCAACGGCCCTGCCAGCCGCAAGATGTCGTTAAACTCTGGAAACAAATACCAGGAAGATAGATACATGTCTTAACTTTACCTTAATTACTTATTGTTTAATGTTCCGTAAATTGGTGATATCGTCAACCTTGTTGTAGTTGACAGCATCTTATCGACGAATATCTGTTCTACGTGCACCCCGGCGACACGAAGGATAGCCGGACGTGCGTCATCCTTCAATTAATGATGGACTTCAGAGACAGCGGTGGCGTTAACGTGTGCTGCGGACGACGCTACAACACTACCGACGCTGCTTACCCCATGCAGACTTTGAACTTCATTCTATCTGTCTTACTATGGATGGAAACACGTTGGTTGGATCCACGTGTGTGCGTGGGCCTGCCACTGGGGACTCCTTTAGTTTTCTGTACGGAAACTACTGCCTGATGAATTTATTTTCTTAATTAAAATTAACACGTCAAACAGCGCATATGTCGCCTATTGTTGTTCTTTTCGTGTAGTTGTGCTAAAATAAATTTCTATGTGAAATTGCATTCAATTATTGTTTAACAACACCCTTTAAAATCGAAGGCCGTTGAGGTCGTTGGGATAAGTACTGTTGTATTTTTGTATTCTCAATGTCACTGATAACCAGGGGCGCCGCTAGCGTTACGCACTTACGCAAGTGCGTACAGCGCTGACAGGCTAAGAAATGAAAAATTGCATATGAAAAAAGTGAAATATTATTAAGTTACAAAATTATAATAACTTAGGTGCTAGTTTTAATATTAGGTAAACTAAAAGTCTAACACCATCCAGTGGTTTATATCTAATACTTAATTTCCTCACGCTCTTTCAGTGTCAATGCCGCTGGTCACTCATCTAATCCGCACACCCTCACCTGCCGTTTGCCTGAAGGTTCTATTCTTTGTCCTCTGCTGTTTATTCTTTACACCTCCCCACTCAGCAAACTCATTCCCTCGTCCTCTGCTACCTCTATGCCGACGACGCACAACTCTTCATATCTTTCTCCCCTCACTCCCTTCCAGATGAAACAGCGTGTTAATACGCACAATTTTTCTTATAGTCTTAATTATTGTAACTAGGTAGTAACTAAAATTAACTAAAATAAAAATCCATTAACTATAACGATAACTATAACTAAAAAATAATACTAACTATAACTATAACTATAACTAAAATAAAAAACCATTAACTATAACTGTAACTATAACTAAAATAAGATCGGTAAGGAGAATCACACCGGTTTGCGGGACCTTGCCAGTGGTGACTCTTCTAGTCATCTATTATTCGAGCTGTGTTCGTTTTGACTGACTGTCTGGTCGTATTGACTCTAACATCATTCAGATTAGCGCAGGGAGCGCCTCTGAGTAAAAATCTTGAAGGGCCGCTGTATACATTTTTGGCAAATAAAAATAAATAAATATCGTATTTCATTTAGTAGTTTCTGTTTTTGAATTATGTCTTGTGTCGTCAACAGCGGCCTTTAATGTCGATAGAATTATAATTTCTGTATAGTTTAACCGTAGAACGGCAAATGTTTCCGATATGCGATGCCTATAATACGGCGCAGTCGAAAAACTACGCATTAACGTTGTGTGTGTGTCCACAGTTTAACGGCAGCTTATGACAACATAGGCCGTTGCCGCCGACAAAGATTAGTTTTGGCATATTACAGCTCATTATATATACCATCGCGGAAAGTGTTTTAAAGGTGTGAGATGAGATCATTTACGTCATAATACGTCGGTAATTGTTGATGCTCGAACACGATCTTACATTTTCATTCTTAGACTACGGATTTTAATGGTTGTATATCATCAGCTGGTCATAAACATCCCCGTCTCAAAAATATTTGATGTCTATAAACAAGACATAAAGTTCCCATTAGAGCAACCAGTCAGTTGCCACTGATCAACGGTCCATTCTTAACTATGCCGTTGAACTCGAAGTAACGTAATATATCTCTGGTCTTCTATTGTGCCGTGTGAATAAACTGATTCCTGCTAATTGTAGAATAAACTGGGATACCTCGAGCGATTGAAAAATGAATTACAATTATGAAGCAAGGGGGTCCGATAGCGCAATGGATAACAAACTGGTATAGAGAGCGAGAGGTACCGAGTTCGATTCCCGTAGGGCGGTCATGCTTTGTAGGCTGCTATTAGCGCCGTGTATTGCAGTCTGTCCCGTGTGATTTTCCTTACAGATTTTATTTTAGTTATAGTTACAGTTAAAGTTATTGTTTTTTTTTATTTTAGCTATAGTTATAGTTAGTATTATTTTTAGTTACAGTTATAGTTATAGTTAATGGATTTTTATTTTAGTTAATTTTAGTTACTACTTAGTTACAATAATTAAGACTATAAGCAAAATTATTCATATTAACACGCTGTTTCACAATTTGCTCAGAACTTTGAAAGCCTTTGAAGCATGGATGCATTCAGCTTCATGAATACACGAGTTTCCAAAGTAACTGACAAATTGCATAATAAAAATATCGCATTTGTTCGTTCTCATTTATGATCGAATCGTCCATTTTGCACTTCCTATTTTTATTTTTTGCATTAACGGAAAATAAAGATGAATTTTCGTTAGTTTTATTTTCGTTATAGTTATAGTTAATGATATTTTTAGTTATAGTTATAGTTATCGTTAACGAAATCATTTTATTTTCGTTAACGAGCATTTTCGTTATCGTTATCGTTAACGAGAATCACACTGAGTCTGTCTATTCTGTTAGTAGTTAAGATTTATGTTTTCTGTCATTTGTGTTCTTGTGAATTGTTTCAATTACATAATTGTACACTGTAACCGGTTGCGGTTTGTCAACCGGATTGTTTCAATAAACGAAAATATTATGAAGTAAATTATAAGATGCTGTGGGGTTGACATAATCGGTCCATTAACGTAACTGAAGAACGTCCATTAAGACACC